>JAEAOA010000884.1:4390000-4410000 GCA_016746295.1 Potamilus streckersoni | reverse complement strand
AGTAGTATTTTATACTTATTATCATCATCATCATCATCATCATCATCATCATCATCATCATCATCATCATCATCATTATTATTATTATTATTATTATTATTATTATTATTATTATTATTATTATTATTATTATTATTGTCGTCAGGTCGGCTCCCTGATATATGTCAATGCCGACAGTACTGTCTAAATGGAGAGAGAGAAGTTGGACCATGCGGAATTTACGACCCATATGGAAGCAATTCCAGATCTGTTAGATGCTGTCCTATATATTACTGAACTCACAAACTCTACGGTAAACGACTACCTTTTTCTTTTAACCTTATTGCAGTATTGAGCCAGAACGCTTTCCACAACTTGTATAAATGTTCCTTTAAAAATAAAAAATAAAAACTTGAAGAGGAACTGTTTAAAGTATCCCAGCCTCGATTTACCGCCCTTGCATAGAAGCCATTCGTCGTTCTGGATCTGTTCAAATAAGCTTAAGTGACCTGAATAATGTACTCCTTGAGAAGATTCAAAATTATTTAGTTGAAATGCGTTTGTCATAGTGTAACCCTTTATAAATTCACCGCAGTTATCATTAAACATATGATAATGCAAATCGCAAACTGGTTTTCCACCTTTCACTAATTGTTTGACTTTGAATTAATTCAGATGTTAAACGTCACCTCTGAATGCATGGGCAAAACATACCTTATTAGTCTTTAAGGCTTGTCTTTAATGTATTTATATCATTGGCAAATATGGTGAATGTATCCATCTGTAAGGTAACATTGTGATCCATAGTTACTTCATATTTATGCGTGCTTATCATTAATATGTAGTTACAAATGGAGGATGCGAGTAAGTTAAAGTGAAAATGTCATTTTGTTCTTTCAGATACGACAGACAAAACCCTTGATGTAGCTGTTAATATTGACATTTGAAAATAAAGCGCTTGAAAATAAATTGAATCTCTTTTTCTTCTCCTTAATTAGTTCAAAAACAGAAGAAAAAATAATATCGTATAAAATTATATCAACCATTTTATTTGAATCCTGAAGCTGAAAAGGATTAAGGGAAGTTGTCTCATTTGGATGCTTTCCATTGTGGAATCCTCTTCTCTGTCCTCATTGCTGCATATAGGAACGAGATCAATGGGTGAACGTTTCAGATGTTTTATTCTTCGATTTCAGAGACCTTTCAATGTAAGATCGTGTCGCCCAGAACTCAGCACTTTCCGGCAATTTATAAGCTCATTTGAGGTTGTAATATTATAGTCATAGTTACTATACCTGTAACTATTACGCGTACGTGGTTTGTGGTATACACCTTACTGTTTCATTAAAGTAATTAGTCGGAATTCAATTTAAGTGTCTCATTATGTATGGATTAAAGCTTTCCCGAACGACGTGGCATTTCCTACCATGCCTTCAATCTTGACCTGAGCTTCTGCTTTTCGTATCTCACTTTGGATTTTTTAAATGTTTAATACAATTATTTTTTGTCTCTTTCCCTCCTTTCCTCCTACTCTCTCTCTCTCTCTCTCTCTCTCTCTCTCTCTCTCTCTCTCTCTCTCTCTCTCTCTCTCTCTCTCTCTCTCTCTCTCTCTCTCTCACACACACACACACACATAGTTTCACTTTGCATATCCGTTTTATCTGAGAACTCATTGCCAAACATGATCTATTAAATATTTTCTGAAACACAACTAACTCCAACGTACAAAAAAATTTGTAAAGACAATGAATCAGGGATTAATTGCATATTTATTTTTTGGGAGTGAAACAATTTCCGTTTGTGTGTGATATAATTTAGATATCTTCAAATAAAACAAAGATTGTTAAATATATTAAAAACCACAATAAAATTTTGCCTTAATGGCACGTGTTTTTAAAATAAATGATAAGATATTGATCAGAGAGGAACAGAGCAACAGAGGAAACGATCATTTTTACATATATTTAGGTAACAAATGAATGAAAGTTACATCACGTTTTATTAAATATAGAATCATACAGATATTAAAGCTATATGAAACGGTCAAAATAAAACATTTATATTGTTAACGAAAGAACACTACATCGCTTTTTTCAAAAATGGAAGCATGCAGAGACTAATATGAAATGGGGAGTATTAGAATCGTCAATTATAGTGGAAGGTTTACTTCTATAAGCTAGCAGTATATTTCAAACGAATGAGACAACTGTTTTTCGTGAAGCGTATTGTTCATTCTCTCTACTTTCTTTGTCAAATATATTTTTTAAAAGTAGTTTGTTGGGGTTACTATTTACAATTGTTTTGATACAATAACGTTACAAATATGTAATTAAATTGCATATGTGTTAGTTTTAAATTCGTTTCATTTATTTTGTTTCATTATATTTTATTGAAGTGATAATTTTTATTGGATTTGAGTCTATTTTCAGAAAATTCTCTTGACCTGATTAAAACGTAACAGTTGCTTTATCATTATTTTTTTTAGTTCACCTTGGTTGAGACGTTTGGATACATTGAATGAAAATGATTGGCTATTACAAGGTCATGTCCGCCGAAATTTTAACTTTGTTGTAAAAAAAATTTTAATCTTTTTTTTAATTTTTGTATCTTATAGTAAGATTCGTTAGGTAGAACCAAATCTGTCCATGGTGTTCGTGTCAACTGTCTTATGGATATTTTGCTATTTTCCAATTTAGTGACACGTGAGCCACCATGTGATCTAAAATCGATGGTCAAAAATGCTTATTTCTTGTAAATTTTTCAGTTGTATATATACACCTAGAGCTCAATGTGTTTTTAATTGTTTATGCCAGTTTGTTCCGAGGTTCATCTATTTTTGGGGGATTTAATAATTCATATTCTCTGGGAATCAAAACAAGTACTTTTCTTTATAAAAATTCTGAGACAAAGACATTTAGTGGAAATTTATTTTGGGATTCTAAACAGAACATTATAAATTGTGTTTCAATGAGGAACTGTTTTCATCACTATAATGACCTCATCTGACGTCATCACCTTCCATATTAGAACTTCATCAAGATTAAAACCTGGAATCAAATTAGAACATTTAGTGATAGGATATATTTTTTTTAGATTCTGAGATTAAGCTTTGTAATACATTCACAAACCGTAAGTCCTGTTTCATATTTTTACCTTGTTTTCTAGGAAAATAAATTATGTAGTTCAAATTTACAAAGCTTGTTGACTTCACTCTTTTATTTTGATACTTTTGAACGAGCCTAAAGGTAACAATATATAAATGAACACTTTTAGAATCATCATTTATATCAAATAGAAACGGAATTCTGTTTACTCCTAAAATAGAGATTGATATTATTACGCTCTGTTTGGCTGTCCATGTTAATATGTTGCAACAGAGGCCATTAGTATTCAGATCCAGATTTTAATCAATCATTTAAATGTCTGCTAATGGTGAGAAGACAAAAACAGCTTTGATTCTTCAGTGTGCTATTTCCTCGATTAACTAATAAAGCAGCAGAGAACGTATTCCACAATCAAGAATGAATGTTTGACTCATATAATGGCTTTACAAAACTTTGAAGTGTATATTAGTTCGCTCCTATACAGATTATTGCATTCCTTGATAAAAACCCTTTTATTTCAATTAACAGAATGAAAACAGAAAATCAAAGATTGTCAAGGTGGAGAGAGATGTTGCAGAAATACAATGTAGCCAAAGCAAACGTTAACCTGATTGATGATGCTCTTCCGCGTGTTCAGAGTGCTGTATTACTTTATTTGTGTATAGATTTTGTGTCATTCTTTAGACATCTTTGTTTGCAATTTTATAATAATATTATCATATTCATGTATGTGACTATTATGTAAAATAAAGCTCGCATTTCATCCTTTTGGCTGCAAGGAGATGATATGTATATCTGTATTGCAAGTTGGACTTTTGGAATATGATTATAGATTATATTTCTAGATACAAATCTAGAAATAGGTGCAAATTAGTTTTACACTCAACCTTGTTAATGAACCTGCTAAAGTTAGTGTTAAATGTCTGATTGGATGGTTATAAACTGCGAAACGTGGGGTTTTCGTGATTTCCTGTCATTGTTCTTGCTTCATTATCATGATAATCATAAGATGTATTTACTTTTTGTGTTTAGATTTAATATTAGAAGATTAATATATTGAAAGTATTTTTTGGAACCATAAATAGCTCACATAAAAGCCTTTATTAAAACATTGTGTAAACATTCTTATCAATGCTTCATGGTGCATTCAATAATATTGCCACATTCATGTCAACTTAGTTGTTGCACGCAAAGGACATATGTCTCATGAAATCAAGTCCAGAGACAAGTTTGGTATGATGTGCAGTTTTATTCGTCCCATGTATATTACTCCCTCTTTTAGTGAAAGTAAACATTAAAGGTCATTCTGTCTGCTGTTACACAAATGGTTATCCCTAAAGCAAAATTGATCCCTCAGATAGTGTCAAAAACAAAATAAAGTACCAGTCAATAAATGTGATCAATCAAACCAGACATGGTGTACAATTCCTTCTACCCGAGGAAACATGAATAGGGATGATATACGTTTCATAGAATGTGAAGAACATCAGTTTCTGAAAAGACAATTTAAACCAAAACTAACTCAACAATTTTCCCATATCAAATTTCAAAGAACAAAGAACAACTTTATAAAGTATCGGAAAAGACACGAGCTTTACAAAGCTTGGACTGTATTCATATTTAGGGCTCATGTACTTCACATCATATCATTTCTCCTACCTATTTTTAGAAACATTGAACAGTACATATGTGAAGATAATCTCAGTGATCAGTGTAATACCACCATATCCAGCTTAAAACAAATATTAAAAAAATCCTCAACAACATGTCATAATTTTGTCATCACATTGTGTACGATGCAACAATTGCCAAAAGATATGTAAATTTTAATCAGAATTATGACGATGATGTTACATCTCAGGTATCAGCCAATCACAAGATTGCAACGCAGACGTCCTGAGGCAGTTGATTACGCGAATGTCAGTCTGATCTTCTGTATTAAACTTAAAAGCCTCACTCAGATTATAGCACTACTAGCAACATGCCTATCTTTGTCACTAACACGAAATATAACTCGGTATTGAGAGTTTACTAATACTAAGTTGACCGAGATTTTAAAGGTTGAAAGACTTTCTTTAGTTTGTGTCAGAATTACCACATGTAAGTAGATATCGATATAAATAGATTATATGATATACTTATTCAAATTTTAACCAATGATTATACTTTATTTAGACTTCCATTTTATTCAGTCAGCAAGCGTCTCAAGTTATTGTTGGTTACTTAATTTACGTTCGTATATACCAGTGTGTGCATGTAAATAAGAATGGGATATATCTGCAGATAATATCATCAATAGAGACAGAGAGAAAAAACATTCCGCATTGGAAAGTATGAAAAAAAAACACACTTACCCAAAATGAACTTCAGCTTCAGAGATAAAAGTTATAATTTTATATGATAGTATTTTTAGATACTGTTTCGAAACTCTTTAAGGAAAATGAAAAAGACATATTTAAGTTATTTTACAAGTGCTTTATTTTCACATGTCAAAAGTCACATTTTACATTAACGGTTTTGTGTGCCGCATATAAAAGCAGAACAGAACAAGTTCATTTTAACTTGATCCCATCCTATATTCGTAGCTACATACTGATGATAAGTATGCATACAGGTGAAGAAAATATGACTCACAATGTTAGTCCTTGATAATTCAAATTTGTACCTGAACCATGAATGCACACACTATAATTGCAACTAATATCAATGCACTAAAGACACAAAAGAAACACACGTAGGTTGAGATTTGTTGATATATACAGAAATACAGAGGGGATTTTTAATGTCAGTTTCATTCCATGTGAATACAATGCAAGACAAACAATAAGTGAAAGGCGGAAAAGTTAGTTCATGATTTCTATTGACCGATTACCCCTATATTCAAATAAATTTATATAATTCGTTCTTGATATTATCATGCATAATGAAGAACATATAATGACATAAAATATGCTTCGTTTAATTACAATTAACTTCCCCATTGTCAAAGTAATTCCAATTGATTATCATTTAAGCGTAGAGATCCTATAACTATGTTTACAGTGAGATAGGGTTAAAATTTAGGAGAGGTGTGATACTTAAGAGAAATGTCAAGAGAAGAATGATACGTATGGTCAGCAGACTCGGAGTGAAAGACATATTTTATACATTCTTGGATCTTGTCTAACGGCATATTTAATTTTCAATTATTGGCACTTCCTACAAGTAACTCGAACAAATAAATTCGAATGTAGATGACTATAATAAAACGAACTTTGTAGAACAGAGATGATGCACACAGGTAATGAGAGGGAAAGATATTGAAACAACAAGGGAAAATAATACCATTACTGAGAAGCATGTTCAGTATAATACGTCATTAAGATAGAAAATAAAAAACGAAGTTGCTTACCGTTATGTTTATGGTTTCAGTAATATATAGGACAAAATTCAACAGATTTGGATAAAAGTTGCAGAAGAAAAGGATATAAAGAAGAAGAAGAAGAAGAAGAAGAAGAAGAAGAAGAAGAAGAAGAAGAAGAAGAAGAAGAAGAAGAAGAAGAAGAAGAAGAAGAAGAAGAAGAAGAAGAAGAAGGAAAAGAAATACAACAGCAACAACTAAATAAAACAAAATTATGTAAATCAACTCTAATTGTTACATTCGATATCGTTCCAATTTATTGCATTCTTCGTGATTATCAGCCACGATATATTAAGTTAAAAATGCTCAATTTTTAGATTGGCTTCTCTATTCAACACTCGTAACAACAATGTAAACTGAGTTGATATTTCATTTCGACAATTGTTATTGCAATAACAATGTTGATGAACACGTTCATCATGATCAAAAAAGCGATGAACCTGATGATGTTTTGCTGATATCAATCGTTGATATGAAGCGTTTTGCTACGTGGATCGTCTACCAAGGTCCATGATATTGTCCACACTAGCAATAGAGTTAAATATAATTAAATGAACAAATAGGGTAATGAAAAGGATCATTTCGAAAGAATAGAATAATCGTACGTCTAACATCATAGTAATCTTGCGTTGCAAAGATGTGAGTGAAAACGAGGAAGAAGATAAGGATGAATGTATTCGACATTTCTTAAAACTAAATTCATCTTGTCATTCCAGTACGTGCGAAATGATATTGTTTCCCATAAAACAGTGAAACAATCAATAAATTCGACCCCTTTAATATTTAATCTGAAAAGTTATTCAATGTATTGCTATATGAATGCATGGCCATTTGACATACCAGTTAGAACTTCGCATACAAGTGACATCATTTTAAAAATAGACAGTGAACCAGAGAAGAATATCACTCTTATACATTGGGTGCGAACGAATTGCCGTTTGCGTTGTATAAATGACGTGTATCCACATAATTAATGTATAGACCTTTAATACAAGAAAAATGATTGAATAATAGAACTATAGCCACACTTCAAATTTCTTTTAATAGCACGTGTACGTTTGAACTAAAGGGAATATAATGGACAATATATTTTGGGTACTACCTTACTCGTTTGAGATATGCTCTTTTGTGTAGAAAAAAAAACTCAACTGTACTTGACTTAATAGTTATTTCCATGTAGCTGCAACCTGTGTATCATTTTATATTTAATGATGTGACGTCCATTTATGTATATTCTCAATTTATTTTATATTTATATATGGAAATCTCTCTCAGTCTTTCGAGGCCTATGTCTCTCTTTCTGTCTTTCTCTCTATCTCTGTATCTCGTCAATGCTCGAAAGGTAAATTAGACATGGTGAGATTTTAATTAACTTGTTATTTCTGCGTATTAACCAGAGCCGAAGACGGGATTTCTTAACAAGTACATGCAGGGTTAGTAATCAACAGGATCGAATTACAAATTAGAGACAATAAATACATTTAAAGGATGTTGTTGGAGAGCACACATTGATTTATTACCTCAATAACATGTGTATACTACCTGAGAAATGATAATATTATTGTTCACATTGTTAAAATGTGATATTCAGCTAATTTCAGCTACATACGTTTTGATGAAAAGTCCTATTTAGAACGGGTATTTAAAGAGACTTGAAAACTAATAGTTTCCTAAAAAATTTCGTGGCACTATTTTCAAGTAGTTAAGTTAATTGAAATACTTATTTAATTACTAGTTTCATTTTGTACTTCTCTCTCCAATACATGCATTTTTTAAACAACTTTGATGATCATTTGCAGTAAAATGCACAAAACATAGGTTTGCTTCCTCCTTTTGTGACGTAATCAAATATAAATACGTAACATACTTGCAAACATTAATACCATTGTTAACTATTTTAAACATACATTGATTTAATATAATTATATATATATATATATATATATATATATATATATATATATATATATATATATATATATATATATATATAAATTTTCAATCTACAACACAACTCAAAGATCATAATTTCAAAAATACATTTTTGGCTTGACTGAAAACAGAAATTAATGTTTTTTCAGTGTCTAGAAAGAAGAGGAAACATTAATAAACAATACAATCAGAGAAAGAAGTATTCCTATATGAAAAGATCTGAATACATTTAAGTTGATCCTTATAATTTATTTAGACGATTACTGACATCCATTGAGACAGACAATATATACAGACACATAGTGATTCCCATAGAGGAAAGGGTCATTATAATGCATTTAAATCATGAATAAAAAAGCAATGCATAATTTTTATCAAAGATGAAAAGATGCAAATATTACTAAGTGCAAAGAACGGCGTTTTTTTATTATAATCTACCAGATTCTGTAGAACGATGCATACATTTTTTTACTATTGGCAAATCACGAGTTTAGCAAAACATAAACTTCATTCATATGGTACTCATATGGTACTATTATATCCTGTCTCCTTTCTTTCGTTAGAAACATAAAGCAATGACTTTGCGAAACGCGTTTCAGTGTAATATCAAGTGTAATTCCAGTGTAATATCATCATCCTCCATCTTAAAGAAAAGATTTAAAAATCCTTAGCATTATGGTGTAGCATGGTCATTAACATGTGTACTGTACAACGAGTGCAAATTATATACCTCAATTTTAATCAAAATCATGAAAATGATTGATCATCTCAGATAGAAGAGAATCACACGATTGCAACGGAAACGTCCTGCAGCAGTACGAGCCATACTCGGAATATAGCATTACTAACAGCATGCATATCTCTGTCTCTAACACGAAATGCAACTCTGTGTTAATAAGTTCCTGAAACTATGTGGGCAGGGAATGTCAAAGGTCAATATGAACTTTTATTAGTGCCTGTCAGATCAACGTATCATAAGATGTCGATTTAAATAGGTTATATGATATACTAAAATATATCTGTTTTAACCTTCTCTTCTATACAGTCTGTTAACCCCTATAATTAGTGTTGGCTTTCTAGTGTAAGTTTATATATATATATATATATATATATATATATATATATATATATATATATATATATATATATATATATATATATATATTAGCGTGTTCATGTAAAGCAGAACGGAAAAGTCTGTAGATATTGTCGTTTGTTTAAAAAGTCGTCCAATATATTTCCAAATTGCAAAAGATTATGTCCATAAATGCATTGTTAGAGAGATGAAAAAGCAATCTATTACTAGCAAGATGCCTACATTTGCTGTTATTAACAACGATTCTAGGAGCACACAATATTCAATATTCTAAATTTTCAAACATTTCTAGGACAACAGTCATTCGAGTTCTTACTTGGCACGTCTCCTCTATATCTCCAGGGAAAGCCTACCATCTGCCTATCGCTGATAAACATTCAAGCAGGTGCAGATGGATACATTTCCCAGCCCAGCGTTTTTGTTGATGTCTTGTGTTTAATTTGTAACTTATTTGTCATATATTGTATTGTCTAACATTTCTTCTGTTATATGTCGTATATACCTTTATTACACACACCCTTATTGTAACAAATTTGATCTTGCGTGCGAAATAATTAAGTTCTATTGGATGAAATTAGTGGCTTCTGATGCTTGGATAATGGGTAGTACTGTAAGTAGCAGTTGGCAGTTTAAGGACATTTCACGAAATCTACAGCCGGTACGTTGGAGTTAGTTGTGTTTCAGAAAATATTTAATAGATCATGTTTGGCAATGAGTTCCCAGATAGATCTGTTGTGCAAAGTGAAACTATGAGAGAGAGAGAGAGAGAGAGAGAGAGAGAGAGAGAGACAGAGAGACAGAGAGACAGACAGAGAGACAGAGAGACAGAGAGACAGAGAGACAGACAGAGAGACAGAGAGAGACAGAGAGACAGGGAGACAGAGAGAGACAGAGACAGAGACAGACAGACAGAGTAGGAGAGAAGGAGGAAGAGAGAGAAAAAACAATAATTGTATTGAACATTTAAAACAATCAACAAAAAATAAATAAGAAAAGCAGTCTCGGATCAAGATTGAATGAATGGTAGGAATGCCACCTCGTTCAGAGAAAACTTTAATCCATGTTTAATGAGACACTTAAATTGATGTCTGACTAATTACTTTAATGAAACATAAAGGTTTATACCACAAACCACGTGCGCGTACAAATTACACAGATAATTAAGGTACAGTAACTACGACTATAATATTTCAACTTCCAATGCGCTTATACATTGCCGGAATGAATGTGCTGTGTTCTGGGCGACACGATCTTACATTGAAAGGTCTCTGAAACAGAAGAATAAAACATCTGAAACGTGCACACATTGATCTCGTTCCCACATGCAGCAATGAGGACAGAGAAGAGGATTCCACAATGGAAAGCATCCAAATGAGACAACTTCCCACAAGCCTTTCCAGCTTCAGAATTCAAATAAAATGGTGATATCATTTTATACGATATTACTATTTATTTCTGTTTCTGAGCTAATTAAGGAGACAAAAAGAGATTCAATTTACTTTCAAACTCTTTATTTTCAAATGTCAATATTCACAGCTACATCAAGGGTTTTATCTGTCGTATCTGAAAGAACAAAAGGACATTTTTACTTTAACTTACTCGCATCCTCCATTCGTAACCATATATTAATAATAAACACGCATAAATATGAATAACTTATGGATCGCAATGTTACCTGACAAATGGATACCTACACCATATTTGCCACTGATGTAAATACACTAAAGACACGCCTTAAAGATTGATAATGTGTGTTTTGTCCATGCATTCAGAGGTGACGTTTAATATCTGAATTAGTTCAAGTCAACCAATTAGTGAAAGGTGGAAAACTAGTCTACGGTTTGTATTTTCATTTGTTTAATGATAACTGAGTTGAATTTAGAAAGAGTTACACAATGAAAAACGCCCTTCTTCTAAATAATTTTGAATAGACTCAAGGGATACATTATTCAGGTCACTTAAGCTTATTTGACCAGATCCATAACGACGAATGGTTTATCAGCAAGGGCGGTAAATCGAGGCTTGGATACTTTAAACAGTTTCTCTTTAAGTTCTTTATTTTCAAAGGAACATTCATTCCAGTTGTGGAAAGCGTGCTGGGTCAATACTGCAATAAGGTTAAAAGAAAAAGGAAGTCGTTTACCGTAGAGTTTGTGAGTTCAGTAATATATAGGACAGCATCTAACAGATCTGGAATTGCTTCCATATGGGTCGTAAATTCCGCATGGTCCATCTTCTCTCTCTCCATTTAGACAGTACCTCCGGCATTGACATATATCAGGCAACCGAACTGACAAAAATAATAATAATAATAATAATAATAATAATAATAATAATAATAATAATAATAATAATAATAATGATAATAATAATAATGATGATGATGATGATGATGATGATGATGATAGTGATGATGATGATGATGATGATGATGATAAGTAGAAAATAATTCTACAAAGAAGAATACTAATTGTAGAAGTAGACGAAGAAAAATGAAAAGAAACAGAAGAAGAGTAGGAAAGAAAATTAAAGAAATACAAAAGAAAGAACTTGGGAAATCCAAAATTGCTAAATCGACTCTTGTTGTAACATTGGGTTCTTTTAGATTATCCCTCTTACTGCTTTTCACCTGATTTATCAGCCACGATATAAAAAAGTTTGAAACGTTTGAATTCTCATACTGGATTATCTGTTCAACACTCATTACAATAATGTACATGTAACGATAACTGGATAACAAAGATGATAATTATGGTAATATAAAGACGACTCAAAAGCATTGAATAGTTGTATCATTAACATCATAGTTACCTTGAGCTGCAGTGAAGTGGATGACCATCAGAGTGCATACGAGGAAAACTATAAAGATGGATGCCTTCGACATCTTTGCTTTCTTTTAACAGCAACAATTGAGCTTGAATACCAGTGAATTCACGGTAAATTGCTATTTATACAAACTATTGCGGAAGGATATGGCTTAGCATAAATTGTGTTGACGTAGGGATTGTTTCAAGGAAATGACTTTCAATGTTTCTTGACATAAGGAAAATATGATGTGTCCGTATTTAAAAAAAAAGTATAAACTCATCAAACATGCATGTAAAACTGTCATGGTATTTGACTAGATCCTTACTCATTGAGAATTCTCAATTTCTTCTGTATCCCGTACTAAAACCATCATGATGCATTTTTTGTAGTGTTTTCTGAAATGTAGACATATTTTCGCTTTTCTCTGTTTGACCTTAGTCCACATGTCATTATTTTCCAAAACCAACCATTACCTAATGGAAAATAAATTTCTAGCATGATTTAATGAGCCTAGTTTATTGAAAACATAATATCTTATAAACTTCACTTTGGAATCCTCAATATCCTGACCTAAATCAACATGTTTACCTGAATTATTATTTAGTCAATGAACTCATACCATTAGAGGATAATGAAGCTATTATTAGTTATTTACATCAAATAAAATAAAAAAGTAAATCAGGTCAATTAGAAATGAACACAATTCTGGACAATGTCAATTCTAGTAAATAATGTTACATTACAAAAGCATGTGAAGAATAAAATAATTAAAACAGACAAAGAATTAAATTAAGTATACATAACAATGGAAATAATTCCTTGTGCAAGTTGGAGAGAATAATACATCAGACGATTTCATAAATACAAAATATTGTCAAAAGACATTTTCTGTTCTGTTTTACAGTCACACACTGGTATATACGAACCTACATTAAGTAACCTACAATACCTAGAAGCGTTTGCTGACTGAGTAACAGAAAAGCTATAAATTAAGTGTAATATTTGGTTAAAATTTGAATAAGTATATCATAGAATCTATTTAAATGCACATCTTCTTACGGTAAATAGATATGATAGGCACTAATAAAAGTTCACATTGACCTTTTCAATACCTTTCCACTTAGTATTAACTGACTATCAAGGAATAGTCGCATTTCAAGTTAGTGACATAGATAGACATGTTGTTAGTAGGGTTATATTCCAAGTGAGGCTTTTAAATTTCATAAAGGAGATCTGACTGACATTAAAATTGACTCGACGTAATCAACTAGTGCAGGACGTCTGCATTTCAATATTTTGTTTGGCTGATACCCGCGGTAGGAAATCATTTTCTTGATTTTTATTAAAATTGAGATATTCAGTTTGCAATCGTTGTATAGTACACAATTTAATGCCAAGACTACACCATCTAGTTTAGTAATTTGTTTAAATCTTTGCGTTAAGCTGGGAGATGTTGATATTATACTGGATACTAAGACACTCTTTACACATACATTATTTAATGTTTCTAGAGAAATGCAGTAGCTACGATCGGATGTGTAATACATGCGTTCAAAACATGAATACAGTTCAGGCTTTTGTGTCTTTTCCGATAGTTTATACAATTGTACAATGTTCTGTGGAATTTGATATGGGAGAATTGTTGGAGTTAGCTTTGGTTTAAATTCTCTCCCCAAACACACATATTTCAGCTTCAACCGAATATTTAACAACTACAAAAAAATCGTCTCTCTCTAAATAGACCGCTAATAAGAAACGTGTATCGTCCTGATTCAGGTTTCTTCGTAAAAAAGGAATTGTAGACTGATTGTGTTTAGTGCTTGATATGGTATTATGGTTGTGACACTATCTGATTGCATATATATTTATTTAGAGACAATCATTCGTATAGCAGTAGACATGATGACATTTTGAACAATTTCCATTTCACTGTGCCTAAAAAAGGGAGAAATTTAAATATGGGAGCAATAAAACTGCACATCATTGCAATGTTTGTATATGGTCCCACTGTAAAACTTGTGTCGGGACTAGATTTAAAGAAACATACGTCGTTTGAATGCAACAACTGCGCTAATTTTAATGTGCCGAAGTGTCAATCATCTTAAACGTATCACATATCATTGATAAGAATATCTTTGAATGAATTCATAATAGAAACAAAAATTTGCATTAGTTCAGAGGTTCATGTCAGCCATACTTTGCAATATATTATCATTCTCAAATTAAATCTAAATAGAACTTAAACACGTGTTATGGTTATGCTGATATTGAAAGAAAAACAATGTCAGGAAATAGTAATAATCCCACGTGATTTATTCGCAGTATTTAACCATCCAATTAGACAATTATCCCTAACTTTTAGCAGGATCATTATCAAGGTTGGGTTTAAAGCTAGAATGCACCTATTTTTAGCTTTATCTAGAAATTTGATATAAAGTCATGGACCAAATATCAAACACGTAAACAGATATAAATAACACCTCACTTCGCAAGGAAAAGGATGGAATTGTAGCTTTCTTTTATATATTAGTAAAACGTGTATGAGAATATGATACTAAAATTATTAAGGAAGATGTCTTATGAATGACACAACATCTATAAGCAAATGAAGCACTATAGCACTCTGTACACGCGAAAGAGCAATCAAATTAATGTATCGTTTGGCAATATTGTATTCCTGCAACATCTATATACACCGCAACAACCTTTGATGTTTGTTTTTGTTCATTTTGTAAATGAAAGTAAATGTGATCAATAAATACTATAATCTAAGATGGAGCGAACTAATATATTCTTTAATGCGTTTCACAGCTAATATTAGAGCCAAACAAACCATCTCAGTTGTAGAATACTTTCTGTGTTGCTTGATTATTGTATCAAAAAAAATCATACTGAATGATCATAACTACTTTTCGTTTTTGTTTTACTTTTGCACCAACCACGATATCAATTGCATAAACTTATATTTTAAATAATTTATTGAAATATGGAGGTGAACAAACTGTTGCACTCTCATGTAGGGACTTAAATTTATAAAAATACACCTCCTGATATTTGACAGAAAAAAACACTTGTATTAGGTATTTTTTAACAAATTAGTCAGAGGTTTAGTAAATGTTTAAACTTTTGAGCAAACTGTACGATAACTTTTAGCCAATCCCATAATCGCATACTTTGCATTTTATTGATCAGCACTGAACACATAGATAGCCTTAACCAAAACTTAAATTAAAATGGACCTTTTTCTACACTACATCCTAAAACTGTAATACGAGCATGGCAAAGCTAATATTTATTTAAAATGCCATTTTCGCACAACTGAGCCTTACAAAGACTTTCTGAATGTCCTCCAAATAACTTTTCTAGGTATATTATAAATGATCACGCCTAGGATATACACATCATAATTATCTTATGCAGATGTCGACGGGGAATTTCTCATACGGAGCGACATCACTATATGTTGGCAAGGTCCATCTGGAGTTGCAAATGCTGAAATTTCTTTTCCTTTTTTCAAAAAGAGAATTTGACAGAATCCTTTGAATAGCAAGACTTGTTGACATATTTTACATTTCCAGCTTAATCAATACAGTTATCGATTTTCGGTATTTGAAATTGATCTGTTTGGTGATATTATTAACTTTTCTAGTCAGTAAACATGCCAAAAATATAATATTGTAAGAATATATGGTGTACTCCAGTTAGTGTTTACTTGGTTCCGTGAAAGCATTAGTCAGTTAATATAAGTCTTTGGTAGGTCTCGTCGGGGGATCGAATCCACGGTCTCCCGCATCCGGAGCGGTTGGGGATTAATTTGGTGCGTGTAACAAAGAGTTGACAAATTGTACAATTTGCATTTCAGGTTTGCGGAGATAAGTAATACAAACAGTTAAACATCAGATTCCCGCAAGACCTGTTGTGATGATCATGACTCCACTAATAAGGTCCTACCATTAACCAAACCCACTGTAATCGCTCGTCTAACTAATAATTCGGAGCTGAGATAGATCAACTGATAGATCGTTGGACTCGCAATGGCAAAGGCTCAATACCCCCCCCAGCCAACGCGTGTCTATGATTCAGTGAAAGAAAGAAAGAAAGAAAGAAAGAAAGAAAGAAAGAAAGAAAGAAAGAAAGAAAGAAAGAAAGAAAGAAAGAAAGAAAGAAAGAAAGAAAGAAAGAACGAATAGGTATTGGTATCGATGACACTTACGATACTCGTATCGAAAGTATATATTACTATTCACATGAAAGAAAGAACGAAAGAAAGAAAGAAAGAAAGAAAGAAAGAAAGAAAGAAAGAAAGAAAGAAAGAAAGAAAGAAAGAAAGAAAGAAAGAAAGAAAGAAAGAAAGAAAGAAAAGGTATTGGTATTGCTAACAATCATCAATGCTGTTTAAAGAATAGTCTTTATTATAGATAAAAGTACAAATTGAAACGAGAAGTTGAATAAGAATTACAGTTTGCGTTACTACTCGAACATAGTGTCCCGAATCATTTGAATCAATTATTAGCTCCCAAGTCACGTTAGATACACGTTGTAAATGTGATCCTGTATCTAGACTTATGTATGTGTGACTAGCTGTATATCACATCTTAATTAACGAAAACATTACCTTTTTCCAGGTATTCTGCACGTGAAATAAAGTAAATAAATCAAGGCTTTAAATGTGTGCTCTCATTACACATTATTTCTAAAGTGAGACGTGTTTATTATCTCTAATTCATTTTTTTTTTCTTGTTCATTAGTAACCCTGTAGGTATATCTTAAGAAATCTCGTCATCAACTGTGATTAATCAGCAGAAATAACAGTGTTATCAAAATCACAAAATAATATTTCATCTACCGTTTCGTGAATTACCGCGATATATATATATATATATATATATATATATATATATATATATATATATATATATATATATATATATATATATATATATATATATATATATCTCTGAGATAGAGAGAGAGCGAGAAAGAAAGAGAGGATATTTCCAGAGATGAATATAAAAATATATACACACACACACACACAGATATATATATATATATATATATATATATATATATATATATATATATATATATATATATATATATATATATATATATATGATAGTAAGGTAAAATATAAAATGTAATATTTTACTTTAGTTTCCAAGTACTATTAAAAGAAATTTGAATTATGGTTTTAGTTTTACTTAACAATCATTAGCTTGCTTTGTAAAAAGTAATTTAGAGCTTATGATTTATAGGACACGCTGACAGTAATTTGTTCACACTCCAAAAAAAAACCTTGCAGTTAATCTCTGGTGCACTTTCTATACAAACCTATTCCTTAAACTGAGACTGCTTGTATTCAAAGATCTAATTGATATGTCAAAACCATACATTTGTTCACCTATCAGGTGAAACATTACAAACTCTCAGATTATTGATTGTTTCACAGTTTTATGGGATACACTTTCATATCGGAAGTATTTGCATAACAAAAAGTAGACTTGATTTTGAATATTTGGCAGTCATGTTTCCTCTAATCTTGCATGCTGTATATTTTAAAATCATTTAGATAGTTTCAACATTGAAATGAACTTTACTTTCAATATTTTTGAGGGAAAGCACATGAAATTTAACATGATGAATGGAATTCAACAGCTACCAATTCTTAAATTACCAAATATCATTTCTTACATAAATCTGATCAGATTTAACAATCCGTTATATAGTTTATCACATTATAAACCCTCACATTCCGCAACAATTAAATGAACAAGTTTCATAATTTAATGATTTTACATATTTACATAGAGAATTATATTGCCTGCACTTCGGAAAACAACGCTAGAAAGGCCTGATAATGGCTTCAGAACTCGCTACATAAGTAATTATGTATTTGTTATGATTGCGGATGTTGTTGAATTACATGGCTGTTTAACATGCCAAATTGATGTACTGACACATGTAATTTCTTTTCTTTTAAGTACGAACACATAATAGTTTCAATTAGTCAATTGTCTAAGCCATTTCCTTGAAATAATCCCTACGTCAGACTTTATTCTATTTATTTATTTATTCTTTTATTTAGCCATGTCGTTCCGGGATTGTTGGTATAAATACCAATTTATCGTGGACTGACTGCTATTCAAGCTCAGTTGTAACAATTTAAACAAAGCAAAGATGTCGAAGGTATCCTTCTTTATCTTCTTCCTCGTATGTACTCTGATGGTCATCCAGTTCACTGCAGCTCAAGGTACCTATGATCTTAGTGATACGACTATTAGATGATCACGACCATATTTGTGATCTTCGTTCATTCAGTTATCTTCACTTTTATTGTTAGTGTTAACAATATCGTCGACCTTAGTACAAGATTCAATGTACCTACACCTTTTACACTAATGATTGATAAAATGAGTTTCGACGTTGTCGGAAACATCATCATGATCATCTTTATTTTGATCATGGTGAGGATGATAACCATAATTATCGAAAATAACTATCAACTCAATTGAATATAAAAACCAATCTTAGTATTCAAATATTTCAAAACTTAATATCTCGAGGCAGATAAGCCAGGAACAACCCAATAAAAAGGGATAATCGAACATAATCGAATGGAACAAGTACAGTCGATTTACATTTTTTAGTTTTGTTGATGCTGTATCTCTTTTTTCTTTTAATTCATGTTCTTCGCCTTTTTTTATCTTCTTGTCTTCTGTTTCGTTCTTGTTTCTTATTCATATTTTAAGTCTTTATCTTCTTCGTCATCTTAATCTTTTTTTATTTCTATTGTTATATTTTATTCTTATTATTTTTGTGCTGACTACTACTACTACTACTACTACTACTACTACTACTACTTATAATAATAATTTTAGAAAATGGTATTATTATTATTATTATTATTATTATTATTATTATTATTATTATTATTATTATTATTATTATTATTATTATTATTATTATTATTATTATTATTATTATTATTATTATTATTATTATTATTATTATTATTATTATTGTCAGGTCGGTTACCTGATATATGTCAATGCCGGCGGTACTGTCTAAATGGAGAGAGAGAAGATGGACCATGCGGAATTTACGACCCATATGGAAGCATTTCCAGATCTGTTAGATGCTGTCCTATATATTACTGAAGCCAGAAACTATACGGTAAACAATCTATCTTTAACTTTCTACCTTAATGCCGTATTGTACCTAACATGCTTCTCAATAATGGTATGAACTGACATTTGAAACAAACCAAAATCAGCAGGAACTGCTTGAGGCATACACATAGCGATATTACCCTCTTTATTTTTTCATGTTGTGCTTATATCTTGTCCTCTCGGATTTTGTGCGCATCATCTCTATTCTAAAAAAGTTCTTTTTATTATAGTCCTCAACATTCAAATTCATTTGTCCTAAATTACTTGTAGGAAGTGCCAGTAATTGAAAATGTATAAAATATTTTGTTCACTCCGAGTCTGGTAAATTTACGTTGAGCATCATTCCTATCTTGACATTTCTGTTGAGTATTAACCTTCTTTTTCTGTAAACGTCATTAACGGATCTGTTCAGTTAACGTTAACTAATATTCATTGGTAATTCTTTTGACCCTGAAGAAGGTAATTGTACTTAACTGTACCATATTTTATGTCGTTATATCTTCCCCATT
>JAEAOA010000884.1:3715000-3757500 GCA_016746295.1 Potamilus streckersoni | reverse complement strand
CAAACTTCTTGGAGGAACAAACAGTCAATGCACCATAATAATACAAAGTGCAAATAACAGTAAAATTATTCCATCAATTTATTAGCATTCCACAATGGACATGCATATATATATATATATATATATATATATATATATATATATATATATATATATATACACTGAGTGCAAATAAGGTAGCAGAACTATACTTTTTTCAACTTGATTTCCTTCAATAAGTTAGCATTTTATAAGAACACAATGAACATCACATTATACTCATGCTGTATATTTAATTATCCTCTTTGTTGGCAAACTCGAAGCCATAGCAGTGAATATGGCCAGTGAAGCCATTACAATACTCAAAGTCTGTACCAACTTTACCATCTTCATTTGAGGAGTTATATATAATGTGATATATATATATATATATATATATATATATATATATATATATATATATATATATATAATATGAGTGCTTATATACCATTAAAAGGAACAATTTGACTATAGGAAGGTGATATATTCTGTCTTTATTTTATATTTTATCTGATAATGGGCCACTGATATTTTTATTGTCATTATCTTAATTGGAATGTTTAGAGAAATTGTTTTTCCACAGATTTAAAACTTTATGACTAAACAGCACAAATAAAGCAGCAGAAATGACAACCAAATTTTCTTTTCCTCAAGAACACATTATTATCTTATGAGTGAGATAATTTAGTAGGATATAATAAAATTTAAAATAATTAATAAATCAACTGACTAGCAGGTAACAACCATATAAGAATTTTTATGAAATATAAAAAGCAACACAAATCAATGGGAAAACAAAGTTATAACTTAACATTAATAAATGCTTCTAACAAGCAAAGAAAAAAATAGGACTTAAAGAAATAAGAATCTTGCCTTACTGTATTTGAATGTCCCCTCTGGGTCTCAAACAGAAACATACAGCCTAAACAAGCAAAATCATTCTGACTGACAATTACACAGAACAAAAAAAATGCCAAAATTATTGTAGAGTTCAATCTGGATTTTTCATGGATATATTTTATCTAGAATTAAGTAAAGTGGGGTATGGCCTGCAGTCTGTGCTATGATTTATTCCACTGAGCCCAAGTTCCCCTAGTTTTCAAATAGTACAGATAAAGGTAAACAGGGCAGGCCTTTGCTTTGATGCATCCTTATCCAGGCTGGGTATTGCATGTACAGTGCTACAATGCATCTTCATTGAGTTTGAAATGCACAATTTTCATATAATATTGAATAATACTATGGCAGGGTATTGCCTGCACTCTGTGCTATGATGTGAAAACTGACTTGTACAGTTTTCACCTTATATAGAACAAAGTAAAGTGTGGTAAGGTCTGCACAATGTGATATGAGGCATCCCTAATGATTTTGACTTGTATAGTTTTCAAACAATAAAGAAAAAGGTATAGCAGAGTGTTGCCTGCACACTGTATTATAAGGCATCCCCAAAGAATCCTAACATTGACAATAACAATGTTGATTCTGGAAAATTTATACTGTAAAATATGGAAAACAGAGTACACTGGCCTTTTGGTATTTTTGATGCAAACCATGTGCATAAATAAACATACAATAAAAGGAGGGCCTTGTATGCAGGATTCATTTTTTTGATGATTACACTGTGGTAAAGAAAACAACTGGTGTCCCAATTTATCTATTGTAGTACCTTGTTCTGTTTCTCCATCTAGTACTCTTACCTTTCTTTGATCAAACATCTTTATTTAATATTCCATAATATCTGGTTGATAAGCACAAACATCAGAACTTTACAGTATGTCTACTGTTCAGATCTGACTTTAACTATAGATCACCATACTTTTACAGATTTTACATTACCTATGCATTGCTATACTTGTAATTTTGACATTACTTTATCTCACCTTACTTGTACAGATTTGATGTTATCTATATCTCACCATTCTTGTACAGATTTAATGATACCGATATTTTGCCATGCTTGTACAGATTTGACATTGTATATATTTCACCATGCTTGTACCAATTTTACATTGCATACATCTTACAATGCTTGTACAGAATTGACACTAAATCTCAATGTGCTTGTATAGATTTGACATTACATACATATCAACATTTTCTTGTATAGACATTATATTATCTATATCTCACCATGCTGGTACATACATTACATTATACATATCTCATGTGCTTGTATAGATTTGACATTACATACATATCAACATTTTCTTGTATAGACATTACATTATCTATATCTCACCATGCTGGTACATACATTACATTATACATATCTCATGTGCTTGTATAAATTTGATATTAATAAATATCACTATGCCGGTACAAGCAAGACACAAATCTTCAAGCTGGAAATGCTACCAAGTAAATCCGACACAGATAATGGCATGCTCTTCAAGCTGCAAATGTGCTATAATGAATGGTATTAATGTGTTGGGGTTTAAATATAAGAAATGGTAATGATTTTCACTGGTTCCATGAACTGTTTATGCTCAGATTGAAAAATTAAAAAATCAAAATCAATTTTAGATGTAAGAATAACATTATTAAGGACACTATTTTAAGGCAATTATTAAACAATTTAGACACTTATATAAACATATACCACAGAGATATGTATACTGCATGAATGTGTAACAAACAATAATTGCCTATGCATGAGACAACGATTGGAAACACAACATGCACAACGAAAATATGAATACATTAAGTACACATAATTCTTGACAGTAAAAATAATATATTATACATAAATTGTTTGCCAACTGTGCTTGTCCAACATTCAGCCTACAACTCTTGATAACTGTAATCACCGACTTCATGACTGCATGGCAATTTTGAGAAAGCAGAATTATCAAAGTCCATGATTGATCAAAACTCTTGACAGGTGCCTTTTAAAGAAAAACCAAAACCCCCACAGGATTTGTGTTTGCAAAATGAGCATGCCCCATCTCAAGACCAAAAGTCTAAAACCCAGAAATCCAAAAATTTCCAAATTCAAAAACACTTTAATATGTTACTGATGACAAGAAAATCTAATACTACCTACAGAGGCAGACAGTTCTATATTATAGTCCAAACCAACAGGAACTCAAAGTAGTTATGGCACCTTACAATGTCCAGTTTCAATCCTTTCAGTGTTCATATGCTCATTTATCATTCAAAGTAAATTATTCATTTTGTGTAATTAATTAAAGATATTTACAATAATACACATTTCACAAGAAAATTGAATCATATCTCATAGACCTCTTTAACCTATCAAACTCTATATAAAACAGCTTGCCAGCTGAAAATGATGAACTCTAAGCAATATCTCTTTTCATTAACAATTATTACATTTGTGACAATGTTGACTATGTACATATCACTAACTTTGACAAATTATAAATACAACAATGATTATGAAAAGTATAAAAGTCTACCCAACAGAAATACATTTTGTTATGCAAAAACATTTTCTGATCAGAGCAAAATGATCTGTATTACTTTAAAAAATACTCTATAAATCAACCATTACATAAACCCCAAAAGATCATAAACTGTTGAGAATGAGTCTGAATTGGAGATGTTTTGTTAACTAGTCATAAAATTGTTGAGACTTGAGTCTGTTATGTTAACAACTCAACAACAACTTTACTTTTGTAATCACTTTTGATTGAATTTTTTAAAAAAAAGTATTTTTTTAATAGAGTAAATGGAACAACTTCTCCAAAAAAAAAACAATAAAACGAAAAAAAAAAAAAATTCTTTATCAATAACAACTGTAGTGAAACATGTCTATTCAGATATATGCATATGATGGACTCATGATGAACATCTGAAGTATGCTAATAACTGGTTTGGTTTGGTTGGTGCTTTATAGCACAGCAACAGAAGTAGGTTATTTAGTGCTGATGCAACTTGCCCAAGGATACATGATGGTAACTGACCCAAGCTGGACTGATTGTAGAATTCTAACCCACACCCTTTTGATCACTAATCCAGCATGCTAAGTACTGAGTCACTGCTGATCCCATATACTAATGTTCATGAAAGACATTTGCTATGCTCAAGACAAATTCTGTTGGTAAATGTTTTGTTTCAGTGTTAATACCAATATTAAGACCGCTCCAGTGGCCTAGTGGTTAGAGCATCTGCCTCAGATGCGGAAGGTTGTGGGTTCAATCCCCGGCCGAGTCATACCAAAGACTTACAAAAATGGTACTAACAGCTGACTGAAAAACTTAAAGCTATGTTAAAAATCTAAATCACACACACACAAAATTTTAAAAACATCTGTTCATCAAATACCTATATTTGTAGTAGCTTTAACGACTTATCAGCAGGTTGGGCAAATATAGCAGCCCCTCCAATGCCATTATCAACAGTTTGGACCAATATACACAGCCCTATAAAACCCTTAATCAACAGGATGGACCAGTATTTGAAGCCTTTGAATGAGATTTTCAAGTTTTCACTATTTGTCATTAAATTTTATCTTCAATAAAAAATTACTAAATGTTTGTTTATGGAGAGAAAGGTTATTACAATGTATATAAATTTAGTCCAGGTCAGTGATGGAGACATCAATTTACTGTGTGGAAACCATTTTTCTATTATCAGTCTGTTACCTTGACCTATTGACCACAATACTGATGGGCTTCTCCCTTATTTTGAAGTTCGATCCATTCATAAAGGTTGGCCCATGTCTGTCATGTAGAAATAAAGTTATTGTTTAGAAACTCTATTTTCTTTCAGCAAAAGAGACCATGCCCTTCGGCTTTTGGCCCCAAAATTAATATATTGTAAAGCTTGTCAAGAACTGTAAATATGTAGTTAAGAAGCTGTAACCACCTATAAGAACAGGAATTTATTTTTATTCCATTTAAATTGAACTTTATGAATCATTAAATAAAATGTGACTGCAAAAATTAGACATATACTGCTAATTAAAAAAACCCCAAAAACTGCAAAAATTAGATATATTTTTAATAAATAAACAAAAACTTTAACCACTAAGACATGAGAATAGGTTCTGGAATGATTCACTGGATAAGCTGCCCTAGTGGATCTTTATCAAGAATAGAAGCAATAAATGCACCATATGCTAAGAATTTTGTGCAAAATAGCTGGCTAATATATAATCATAGCATACTTTTATTTATCAGTAATAAAACACCAATTTCATGTCCCTTTTTAATCTGTGGCATTTATTACATCTGAAGAAGTTTCAACACAAAGCACAAAGTTTTAATGTGATTGCATCTTGATTCCAAAAGATATACCTTTATGAATTAGTATAATGTTTGAGTCTACAGTAAAATTTTCATGAAAATCAATTAAGAATCTTTTTAGTAATATATTTATCTGATAATGCAAATCCAATCACATTATAATTTCGATTGTTCTTTGCAACCTCTGAATCCAGAAAGATGTTTCTTTTCATTTTTAAAGAGGGCTAGATTTATAAATAGCAGAAAGTAAATCTAATGAATTTGACAATGCTTTACTTAGCATCTCCAACTGGGGCCTGACAATCAACTGATGCAAAAACCCCTATTAGAAAACTTAACACTGCATTTCAAAAAATAAATGTTAATTCAGACTGGGAAATTTGACAAATTCTGGTCCCAGAATAGGTTGAAAAATATTCTTGCTCTTATTTATAGAAAAAAGAATAATCCTTTGTATTAGTTGAAATTTTTTTTTATCTAACAATATCCTTTGCAAAGCCAGCACTCTCTTCCAAAAATTAAATGGTCAATTCTTGCACCAGATGTAGTTGAAATAGTTGTGGTACTAAAAGCAAGAATTAGAGATCAAAACACATTTACACAGAATTTGACTTACTCAAGTACTTATTCTTCAAATTCTTTGCTTTCATGTCCTACTTTCTGAGTTGTACATGACATGCAATATACTTCAGTTTATTAGTTCCTTGGAAATCAATGTTTCTTGGTAGCTTCAAGAAATATGCAAAAATTACATGCAAAATGATCACAGTGTATTCAGATATTATATACAACAATTTTCTTTTTACAAATGTACTTTTTGAATTATTTGCTGCTTCCTTGGTGGTAGAATTTTTTTGAAGTGTTTTTATATGTCTATTTGAAAATAATGACTAATTCAACAATAAAAATTTATGAGATAAATTGCTATATGAATGCATTTGATGAACCGATGACAATAATTCTATGACAGGTGATTTCATGCTTTTCTTGATATGCTGTATTCCTCCTTATCAGAATCATCCAGAGCATCATCAAGTTCATGGTCACTTTCTTCTGTGCTTAGCCGGTCAAATCCTTTATGGGAGTGAAAGAAATTGCCAATATTGAAGATGGGCTTTTTTCGTTGCTTCCTACACAATCCACAGTGTCCTGTAATAAAGTGATAATGTATTGAATATATTTATGCAAATTTAGTCTTCGTTGAAATCTGTGTTGCCAAAAATCATATGATGGCTAGTTAATAACTAAAATGTTATGTCACTATCATGCTGCATTACCCAAACTTTAATGATGCTGAAAATAATATGATTTAAAGAAATCAGACATGGATCCAATCACTACCTTAACCCTAATCAAAGTATTCATAATAATGATGGATTGGAGGGAGTAAGTGATATCTGCATAAGATCAAATGGAAGAACTCCAGAAATGTTACTAATGATGGTCCATACGTATCTAAATAACCATATTTCATAATTTTCTTTTCTTTACATGCCACAAAACCACTCCAGTGGCCTAAGTGGTTAGTGTCCGCTCAGATGTGGGAGGTTGTGGGTTTGAACCCCTGCCAAGTCATACCAAAGACCTGTAAAAATGGTACTAGCACCTGCTTCGCTATGTGCTAAGCCTTACGAGGTTAGTGTCATTACTGGTCGGCCTGGTATCAGGACAATGTGACTGGGTGGGACAAGATGCTACATGTATGTGGCATGAAGCCCCAGTGCTAGATCTCACTATAAACTGCCATGCTGCAGACATCATAGCAATGTAACTGAAAAATTGGTAAAGCTACAGTAAAGATCTAAATCTCACACACATGCACACACACACACACACACACACACACACACACACACACACACACACACACACACACACACACACACACACACAAATGTTACAAGAGAATTCTACTGCCTGTGTATCCAGGAACCATATATTTTTGGTTAAAAGAGAAATTGAACACCATAAAAATATGGACCATGAAAATAATGGCTACAGATATAAAAGCTTTGCCAATCATGTTCTAATACTAGTATCAGCAAAATAGTATGAGTGTTAGGCCAAGTGATACTGGTTTTGCATAACTGAAAAAGAGCATCAGTGAAATGAGCATTACAACAGGCTTATTTAGCAGGTTTTTGTCATCACTGTTGTTTTGGGGTTCAACGCCATTCTTCAGCACAACATAGGTGGCCAATGTGACTGGTGTAGGAAGAACACAGGAACATCCCATTAAAAATCACTAACCCAAGGAAAATACTGGCAGCTTTCTCAAATAGCCACACTGGTCAAGCCTAAGACTCAAATCCACAAGGACATAGGTGAGATGGCATTGATAGATAAAGACAAGTGTTTCAGACCATTCTGCCACCCTGGAACCTGAATGTCACTTGTCAACCATGGAGAAAGTATGTTGTCAACAGTGGACATGGATGTAAACAATCTCATTCAATAAGAAATTCTGGTTCTACAAGACTTAATTTCAACTAGTGGGACAGCTTGTTTATCAATGAGTGTCATGTACATAACTGTAACAATCTTGTACCGGATCAACCATTCAATTTTCATTGGAGGGCTGGGGTGGGTGGGGGTGAGGTAATAAAAATGGTCTTCCCTAATAAAATTGTGTACAAAAATTATTGATATAATCTTGCCACCGAATACATAATGCTAATGAACTTTAAAGGAAATGAAATGTTTCATCCAAATTAATATGAAGATTTCAATAGCAACTTGCGACCACATGTTAAAAATTAGAAATATCTCATGAAACTATAATCCATTAACAATTCTCAAGAGTTTCATTAATGTTGAAATAAATACTGATGTAAGTGAATATCATACTCTAATACTTTAACAATTAGGTAATACAATAATGCAGTGCTCTCGTTTGCATAATAATTTTTTTGCAAGAAAAATTACTTAGCCTTGGCACTGTTCTCATAATTATAAATCACCAATTAACTGACTTGTGTAATTTTAAAAGGTTGCCAGTAAATAAAATCCTCAAATTCTATAGGAGGTACTTAAATTTTTTTTTACCCTTTTGTGGTTTTCTTTGTTCACCACCATGCATAGCTCCAAGTTTATCTAAATGCATTTAACTGAAATATATATCATTCCAAACGAAATATAGATCTTCTAAAGGCTCATTAAAAATACTTTTACTTAGCTTTTCCAGGTCACACTCATAATATGTTGGATAATTATTGTGAAATTTCTTTTCTTTTAGATTTTTTTTGCCAGTTACAAGAAATGATCATTCACTAAACATCTAACATCAGAAAGAACCAAGATCGATGGATGGCTAGAGCAATATCAAAATTACCCCCTCCCCCAATGCAAGTAGTTGGATGATTATAAACAGGTACTGAAATCCAAAATAAAAAGTATAATTTCAGGAGAATAAATTATAAGTTTTCTTGTATACAATTCATGAAATGTGTATAGAAGTGAGATAATTCATTTTATTTTAAATTCTCATTATTACTGGTTTCATAATTTATTCATTTAAGTCAAATAAAAAGCAGATGAAAGATAATTTAAAATATATTTTTCATAAATCATTATATAATGTAAAGCTAGAGATGCAACAGGCTTCATAAACTTCCACTCAAGTTAAATTTAAGCTGTTTCCATGGCTTTAATTGGCATAAATATATTTTGAGAACTTCACATACAGACAGTATGGAATGATGAACAATACAAGCCAAAAAATCTGAAACACCTGACACTGGCAACACAACAGAGCAAGATCACTTGATAAACCAATTGTGCTGATATTCCAAAAACCGGAGGACAATAAATAATCCAAAATAATTTTGTGGAGTAAAATGATTTTCAAGGAATTTAAAACCAAAATGTCAATTGCTAAGGAAAGGATTATAAGGTCTCAGCTAAAATGCAGACTTTCAAGGAAGTGCATGATCTGATATAGATTTATCTTCTGGTGAGATCATTTCAGAAGTAATGCATTTTTTTAAAAATCTTTTAACCACAACACATTTTGTGTGTCTCATTCTACCCATCAACCTTTCCAATTTTGGTTTAATGTCAAGATAAAAATGAAATCCACTTCCAGAAGAGTAATGCCCAATATTCCATGTAGGGGTAGAAAAATTAGGAAAATCCAATAAAGCATCTTTGGACAACAAGCTTTAAAATATGCTTCCCCAGCAAATTATTGCAGATGGACCTAAGACTGATCTAATCAAAATTATTCAACAAATTTTGTCATATATATGTATGTAGTTAGTCCTCACTGCAAACTGTGCTTGGAACTCACTATCACCAAAAGCACTGCTAATGGAAACGGGCACAATGGTTTACGTAGTTTATTTAACCTTGCTGACGTCAGCAAATACAATATAATTATTTTTTAATGGTATCTTTTTGGTCCATCAGCTTTTCTGGAGTTGTTCACCTGCCAAAAACTATCCGTATTTTTTTTTATGCCCCCTCCCCAGTGTTGGCTCATCTTGTTCTCGTCATAATTGTTCATACATCCTTTCAATTTTTCAGCTAGAAAAACACCTTGCTAAAATGGTCAAACTGAAAACTTCATCACACAGGTGATAATTTTGCTATTTCTATGATATCCTTAATTATCAAGAAAATGTATGTGTATTTTGCACTATGTAAATATTACTATGGAGAAGACTTATAAAGAAAATGGTGAATTATTATACACAGGAGAATTTTCTCTTTCAAACTGCAAGAATTTTCGTGAATTAATGTCTAATTGCTCCTGCTACTCATCATCTCTGGATCAAAATCCATTATTATAACAGACTGCATTCTCCAGACACCTATACCAAACACAGCATACCAAGTTGCTAAAACTGTCAATGCCAGAAGAAATCCAAAGCAATAACCACCAATAAAATTACTAATGCATCAGTAATTACCAGCCAATTAGATTACTAATGCATCAGTTATTACCAGCCAAACAGATTATTAATGCATCAGTAATTACTAGCCAAATAGATTATTAATGCATCAGTAATTATCAGCCAATCAGATTACCAATGCATCAATTACCAGCTAATCAGATATCTTAATGCATCAGTAATTACCAGCCAATCAGATTGCTAATGCATCAGTAATAACCAGCCAATCTGATTACTACATCAGTAATAACCAGCCAGTAAGATTACTAATACCAGCCAATCCCACTACTAATGCATCAGTAATTACTAACCAATCAGATTACTAATGCATCAGTAATAACCAGCCAATCAAAACACTATCATAAGTACAGTTCATGCATCAATCCACTTGTTTAATTCCTACTCATTCATATGTACAGTATAAGTTAATATGTTGCAGAAAGCTATCCCAATATACAACAGACATTAATACTGAAAGTTTACCAATCAATAAACATAATTATTCATACTTTCAATTGTAGTAGTCAGAGAATGTCATCTGTCTAGGCTATGATATATACAGTATGGAAAAACTTTTATTGAGCTAAACATTAACATGTTAATGTGTCATAAAATGTAACAGTAACCTTATTTTATTGCAAGGCTGCAGTACTGAAAGATAGGCATCTAAGTTTCCTAATTTTATGTTGTCAGTTGGAACCTTGGGGCAAGTTGTATTCTAAACCATCTGTTGTCATTGTTACACATGCTAATCTCAACTCCCTCTGACAATGTTGTACCCTTCTGTATTTACAATTTAAGTAATTTATTATGCAGGGCATGTACATAAGAAAAACAACTTTTTTTTTAGAAACTTATGTTTCTCTAAGAATACTTGCCCAATCTCTTTAATGTTAGGAAATTAATTCTGCTACCTCTTAAATCTTGCAATCATGACAAATTTAAACATGTAATCTTTTCTGTCAATATAATACATCGACAAAAACAAGAAACAACTAACTTAACCACCACCAAGTGGCTATGTTGCTTTGGTCTGAGCTTGAGTAATACATCAACCAAGACGCTTGTATTTATTGGAAGGTGTTGGAGGGTTTAAAAGCAATGTGATTGGGATAAAATTCTACAAGAAACATAATTTAGCATGTGTTTTGTGTGTGACTGATTTGGATTTTTAACATAGCTTTGTGTCAGTTTATAGTGATGTCTAGCACTGGGGCATCATGCTGCATACATGTAGCACGATATCCCACCCAGTCACTGATACCAGGCTGACCAGTCCCAATACTAACTTCTTAATGTTGAGTGCCAAGTCAAGCTGATGTTTAGCACCATTCTTATAGATCTTTAGAATACTCGGGCAGGGTTTGATCACCGACCTCCCACATGCAAGGCAGATGCTCTAACCACTTAAGCCACTAGAGAAAACCCATAGTTCTGTTTATAATTTACTTCCTCCTTTGAATGCTATGCATTTCTTTGATCAGATTATTGCTAGAAGAATGAGTACCAGAAAGTCAATGCAGAGCACCCTACCTCTACCATAGTCAAGGGAAATCAACAATATGAGAATAGACTGGACTTGGGAAGATGACTCTAATTTGATCATTTGAAACCTCAGAGTATGCCACCCATATTACCAACTCCAGCAATAAGGGCTCAAAGAATGGTTGTAGCCTCTTTTCCTGGCTTCAATGGCAGGAAGAAACATTGTCAGGTCACATGGCCAGGGGCCAGGGAGATTGTTCACCCAGGACTTGTCCCACCTCAGAGGGGCTATGAGAATTAATTTGTATTTGTGACTACTTATATTGATTTATTTTTCATTACCTAAACAGCCTCTGTGTGTGTATGTGTGTGTGTGTGAGAGAGAGAGAGGGGGGTAGGTATAATCCCCATACCCCTTCCAACAGACTAAAAGTGCATCCATTGCCTTGGCTTCTGGGTCTGAGACTGGAAAGACAAAGATAGATTGTGATTTCACCTTGCAACAAACAGACATCATTGGATGCAACCAAAGTAAGCAAATCAGCTGAAAGATTGTTGGAACTTTATGTGTGAAGGGACTAGTCCCCTTTTGACAATGAATCAACCACAATGATGAATCTGCTGGAAATGCATATGATATGGACCATTATATTCACATAAGTGCACCTGTGTAGAAAGTCTAAAACAAGAACTTGTGATTCTGTCCCCCATTTCAGGAAATAAAACCACCACCTCGGTTGTCTATCGTAACAAAGACTACCATCCCATATAATTAATCTTTCCAGAAAAGAAATACATTTACCCTATTTTCCTGCATATATCCCGCAGGTTATACCAGATTTTACAAACCTGGCAAGGGGGGTGCGGTTTATATAAGGTTGAAGGCTATATCACAATTGTTTTACACATAATACTATTTAAATATATTGTTTGAAAAACATAACTACATATATCGTTCACCGACTTTGTTGCCGGAATGTCGAAACACATTGGTACTTTGTCCATATTAATAATTGTAGAATGGGGGAGGACAAGCTTCTGAATTTCCCCAGCGACGAATTCATGAAAATCATCCATCTTCTCCCAATTCTCGGATAGATGTTGGCCGATGGTCTGTTTGACAATTGGTTGCTCTTCATAAATTTATATACCCAATGCACTCCTTTAAAATCATCAATGTGCTTCTCTGCTGCCATGAGTTTGGCCTTCAGTTTGATGGCAACTGTCAAGATTGGTTGGTTGTTTTCCCACTGGGACACAATCCACTGCTTCAGGTCAGTTTCAAAGCGAGGCCATTTTGCTTTAGGTCTGAGACCAGCACGTTTTCGTGGATTCATTTTCTCCAATGCTCCTTTTTCTTTTCTCCAACCTAGGATTACACTCTCATCAATATCAAAATTTCTGCCTGTGGCTCTATTGCCATGCACTTCAGCATACATGCAATGGCAGTTAGCTTGTAGTCAGCTGTGTAAGAATTTTTTAAATTTAACAGAAATTATTTAAACTCGAATGTACAATTCACAAGAATACAAGATTATATAGAAATGTCCACATTTATGTAGCCTGTAGTTAAGGCACAGCTCCTATAGACAGCCTACGTGCACAAGCACTGTGTACCGAGCCTGAATAGTTATTGGTAATTGACATCATGCGAGCTACATTGAAAATTATGGTTGCGGGTTATACAATGGTGTGCATTATCTGTGTCTGCGAGATATGTGCGAGAAAATACGGTACTTTGGGATTCATTTCTGGAAGGTTGATGTGACGAGGTGGATCTACTGATGCCCAAGTTGCAAAAAGTTGGCTCCCCAGGAGTATAAACTGGCATCCATGCAGTTCACAAGCTCCAGCAGAGAATTTTCCAGAGGATTTCTTGCCTTAAGCCATCATCTGTTGTGACACTGACACAGAAACATAGTATTTTGTTTCAGACCAAGCTGACTGGAAAATGGGCACCCACTGGGCCAGCATGTGTAACTGCAAAGGGTGAATGAACAGGTGGCAAAAAAACCCATAAAACCACTGCCACACTGAGGTGCTGCAGTAATCCATTTCCTGTTCAATCATGACTCACTGAGTTCAGAAATCCATGTTACTCATACTTCTGGAAAGCAGACATGAATGAAATTGGTGAAACATTCCATGTCCAGACTTGTCCCAATTGAGCAGAAATCATGACTGACTCATATGGGACATCATGACATTCCTCACTATCCTGGCCAGTGATGACATTTTAAGAATGTAGACTCAGACATTCCTCACTATACTGGCCAGTAATGACATTTTAGGAATGTAAACTCAAAACTTCAGAGTCATTCTGCCAAGTCTTTTGTTGTTTCCTGTGTCAGATGCCTTCTGACCACAATACACAAACACTGCATGTAGTATTTGGTACTAGCTAGGTACATTTCATGCATATCCTCCATGGCTTTAAATCTAGTGCATTCGTCACTTAAAAGACAAATCGAAGCTAAAATATGGGGGAGAGTCCCGAAATAATGTTCACACATGTAACTAATTGAAGCAAGACATGTATAAAACAAATGACAATTGGCATCAATGCTACCATGATGAAGCACAAGTTTATGAAAAAACTGATGTGCACAACTACAAAAAGATTCACATAATTATCAACAAATTTTACACAATAATGATTGTAACATTTAATAAGTACCTTGTTATTTAATAACATACAATTTTTTTCGATTGAGGATTGAAAACCCCACCAAAATATTTCTTGGATTTTGAGGAGCCCAGGATCTGATGCTGACTATATCCAGAAAGAGCTAAAAAAAAACTTAACTGTAGCTACAAAGTACTGATCAGTGGAGGTAATGGGAAAGAGTTTTTCCCAAATGTCTATATTATATAGACAGGAAAGGTGAAATTTTTTGTTATTTAGCGATTGCTCGATTTGAGAAGTAGCAGAACTTTTTCCAATAGTAATGTGATAAGGGAATGCATTCAAGGAATCACATTTTTTGCAGGATAACGTTCCACTAGGGTTGAAGAGTTAGCTGCCTTGTTATCTTCATGTTCAGTACATTATTCATCAGTGTAAACAAAGCATACATGTAAAGTGTAGACCATGATCTGCCATCACACATTGCACCAGTTGATCAGGGTCTTGTACAGTGTTCATGTAAATTGACAGATATCATAAAAACAAAACATCTGATGATCACAGAAAGGCATATAATATGCATGCACAAGTATGGTAAATACTGTTGTACATGTACAGTTGCAAAGCCTTTTCCAGTTTTGAATTACCTGAGCTATGTAACCTTACAATGATGACGATGATGATGAGCACACCAACAGGAACTACTAGAAGCGCTCCAATGATCAGCGATGTGGTATAGTCACCAGACTCATCTCCAGATAATACCTTGTCATCCATTTTCTGACCTGTCTCATTCGGGATCTCAATAGAAGATGGCAGCAAGCTGCTATCTAAAAACAATTATTTAAAATATCAGTATGAGATATACCATATCATGTATTCATTCCTGAGTCAACTATATTGTTCAAGCCAAAAAATGTAATGATTTCTATACACTTTATTGCTTATGAGTCAAATCCAACTGTAAACAACACATATGATGATCCACCATCATATCATGCACTGGCAGATCAAGGTCAATGTTGTTTCTTCTACTAATTATTCCTAACAAGCTGTATAGACCCAGATCTGTGGGCAGATTATGCAATACAGATCTGGGGCTGAATGGTTTGCAATTAGACTTGACTTATAAGTGAGCAAAGATGTTAATGCATTTTAGATTTCAGGGTGTATATTGCAACTATATCTGTCTCAAAAATGGGGAGATATACCAGTATTATAATTTGTACTGCTAATTCTCCAAACACTGCCACTAACTGTTACAATTGGCCGACCACTGCCATAAACCCTGAATTATTCTGCATGCTTGTGATGTAAACTGGTGAGGCTCCTAAAGACACTTATCTATATCCAGCATTTGAAAAATGAGGTTTTTTTTCTTCATACTTTAAAAATATTTAGAACATTAAAAACCACCAGGCTTTTAAAGAATGTGACATACCCAATTTCTGACCAACAATGACCCGATTGGAACTGTACCTCTGCATTTCAAACTTCCAAACCTTGTTTGGATTAATCTCTCCAACATAAATTCTGTGGTTGATGGAGTCAACTGTAACATCATGTGGATTTTTCATGCCCTGGAAAATAAGACCTCGATTTTATTTCAGCAACAAGGTCTGATCATGCTGTTTCAATAATGATGAAAAAGCAAGATTTAATGCATTTGATACAAACTAATACTACTAAAGTAAAAAAAGATTCACTGTTGCTCTACTGTCTGCAAAATTTCCAGGAATTCAAGACCATTTCTAATATTTAACTGTTGAACATGAAACAATCTCTGATATTGTTGAGCAATAAGATTTCCAGATTAGCTGCTGTGGCAGCCATATCTAAATGCAAGACAAACTAGCCACCAGCAGAAGACTTTTGACGAAAATCTAATGTCAGTAAGATCAGGAAAAATAATGATAACATTTTCAATATGTTCACTGTGGCAGCCATGCTGTACATTGACAAGATAAAAACAATTCTTTCGGTGAAAAGTTGACAACATTATCAATTCTGGAGGAGTAAAAAGAGCAAGAGTTTCAAGATGGCCACAGTGGTCATCAGATCAGCACAAGTTTCACTCCACCTAACTTGGTAAGATTCTTCTGGTGAAAATCCTACAAGGAATAGCAACAGATTGTCAGAATTTTACTTCATTTTATCTACACATCATTGTAAGTATTCTGGTGAAAACCTCATACTGATATGACTTTTTATCTGGGAGGAGGACCAATAACAAGATTTCAAGACGGTTGATGTGGTGGCCATATTGGATGAAGGATACGTCTTTCTGATGAAAACCCCATGTTAGTATGACTTACCTTTCAGGAGGAGGAACAATAACAATATTTTCATGATGGCCATCATGGAGGCCATACTAGATGTCAGTTTGGCACCATTTTCATTTAGAAACAACTAGACATCATAAAGTCTTTTAGTAAATAACTACATATTTATATCACCATCCATTCAGACAGACTGGTGAAAACAAGATTTTCAAGATGGCTGCTATGGTGGTCAAAGTTTCATGGCAAACTTCCAATTAATATAGTAGAACTAGTGATAATGGATGGAAGGATGATGGACATAGTCAAAAGGCCATCTTATGTACTCTTAAGATCCATAACCAGTAGAACTTGTTATTGTTTTGGGTTTAGCACCATTTTAGCACAAAATAGGTTATACATGGCAGTCAGTATACCAGGTGGATGAAGAACCTGGGGAAAACCCAGGTAAGATCCACTGAACAAGAAACTGGCAGCTTTCTCACATAACTACATTGACTGAGCCCATGACTTGAACCCAGAGAGAGGTTAGATTATGGTAAAGGCAAGGACTTTAGATGACTCAGCCACTCAGGGTCCTATTAGTAGTACTAAATATAAACAGATATGTGATCAATTTTATTATCACATGCAACTTAAGTTACTCTTGGTAGCTCACTGAAACATGAAATTTTGCTCATAGTGACCTACTTTTGGTGTAATGGAGTGAGACTGAGTATTTCTGAGGCCAGTCTGAAACTGATCAAGCATGCAAAACTTTACAAAAGTCACTGAAGCATAAAATTTAGGTCAGTGATGTACTTTAGTGAAAAGAAAATGCTGTGCTCAATGTGACATTGATATACCAAGCTGGATGACCCTAACAATGCCTCATAAACTGATTTTGATGCAAAACTAAACCAAGTCACTGAAGCATAACAATTAGATTACAGTGTCATATTTTTGGTACAGTGTTCTTTTACTCACTGAGATACATCTATTATTTCTGAGGGCCCCAAGGGGCCGAGTGGTCTAAAGTGCTCTCTGTTACAGATCACTGCCATCTCACCTCTCGGATTCAGCCAATGTGGGTATGTGAGAAAGCTCTGCCAGTAGCTTCTCATGGGTCAGTGGTTCTTCACAGAGTTTTCCTGGGTTCTTTCTCCACCATTAATACTGGCCACTATGTATAGCCTATCCTGTGCTGAAAAATGGTGTTAAACCCAACAACAACATCTACATTTCTATCTGCATAATGCTACGGCTAACAATGCCTGAGAAAATGACAAAAACGTAACTGATGTTACTTACAGCAGGTACATTCCATGTTGATAGCAATCTGCCGGTATTCAAATCTACTGTGAACCCCTGAACTGTAGTTGAAGATCCAAACTCTGGTCCATTTACAGCAAATAATATGCCACCTAAGAACAAAAATATATACATTATTAAATAGGTCTTCATATAATTACAAACATATCACACAAACAAACAAGATGGGAATTTGTTTTTCGAGAAGAAGAAATGTTCCCCCCTTTTTGACAACTTGACAATTAATGTCTAAGACACTGGTACTTGAAAAAGAAAACAAAATTCCAAGTAATGTGATTAAATTGGAATTTGTGAATATAGAATGTCCTTGATTCTTAAGTTACAGATTGCAGTTTTCCTCTCAAAAGATTAACACCATTCAGTCAATTTAAGTTGCATACTGAAAGCTTAAGCTTTGCAAAAATTGTTCGTCTGATGTTTGTCCAAAAAAGTGGTTCTAGGAGGGTGAAATTTTTTATCAATATTCTCTCCCGCTCTCCGGCCAAAAAAAAAACATTTTTGATAAACAATACAAACCAAAGTTCAAACAAAAAAATTTAAAAGTTGCTATAATGGCATGAAAATTGAATTAAGATATTATAAACATGCATTACAAATTTCATTGGCCTTCCTGAAATGGTTTGGCCAAATTATGAAGTTTTCATTTGATATGTGTCTACCTCAGCTGTTTTTGCATTGGTAAAAAGTGTCAAAGACCAAAAACTTTTACAAATCTGTAAGAAATGAAAAATTCATTAAAATGATGTGGAAATATAATAAGATTATCTATTATTTCACGCAAATAAGCCAACCAAATTTCATTTATCTAACTCATGTGATTTTCGACTGACCATGTTTACAAGGTTTATTAAGCGAAAAGTAATGATGACACAACTAACCTCTAAAAAGCTTTCAGTATTCTGTTGCAAGGACTGTAAGTTTTATCATAAAGAAAATATTTTCAGACTTAAGTGTTTGTGACAATGGTATGTTGATCCCTGCAACAGAACATACAAGCTTATAAAAAATAAAAAGAATACTCTTTTATATCAAAGAAATGATACAATGATTTGACAACAACCAGAAAATAATTTTTCTTTTCTTATTAATTATTCTTTAAATTTGCTTAAAAAAATATTATCCCCATAAGACTCATTTTACTGGGCAAAAGTAACACAATTTAAGTAACTATAAACACTATTAGTTGCACAACTCATGCATCAGGAATTACCTTGATCAGCCACTACAGCAGAAGCCTCAAATAAATGTATGCAATCTCTTCTCTCTAATTCCTATACCCACTGACATGCATACAGAAGTTTTCAATATAATACACGGACATGCTCAAGATTCATTTCCAGTTCCTGAACAAGTCCATTTTCAGCAAAGGGGTGTGAGTGCAACTACAGATGTACATACATATGTTGTCTGCTTCCAATATTTACAATGTCGAGTCAAGCAAAAGAAAAGAACGACAACAACAAATATGCCTTTCATGAGGATAAAATAGCAGTTTAATTAATATGTTCTTTTTCAATCAAGCCGAAAACCTAGGACTAATTACTTACCATGCAGAGGACAGTATTCTATAGCAAAGAGTCGCTGACCAAATTCTTTCAGTTGGATCACATTTTTCAAGTTTCCATCCAAATCAAAGCACTGTATTCTACCATTTTCCCGGTCAGCTACACATATAATTCCCTTATCCTCAGCCAGGGCCAAACTATGGGGGATGGCAAATGTCCCAGGCAGTGAATCACCTGCAAGATTAGAAATAATTATTATAATACAGGTGATACATAACATAACTTCTTCAGCAAAATCTCACAGAATAACAGATAGTTTCACAGCCTGACACTGTCTAATTAGTTTCAAATGGACATAAACAAAATGTAGGTAGTAGGCACCTAGTTATTGTACAATATGCTGGACATGACTGATGTTTTGTAAAGTACCCTAACTGGACTTTTGAGAGTTTATCCTAATAAAGTTATATTCAGACTGAAACTGGTATTTGACCTAATCTTGTATGTAATATGTACACTGCAATTAATAAATTTGTATTTGACCTACTCTTACATGTAAGATGTACAAATGCAACTGGTACACTGATATTTGACCTAATATTATATGTATTATGTACACTGCAACTCCTTCACTGATATTTGTCTTAATCAAGAATTATATGTATGATGTACAGTGTAACAGGTACACTGGTATTTGATCTACTCTTATATGTAAGACATACATTGCAGCAGGTACACAGGTATTTGACCTAATCTTCTATGTAAAATGTACACTGCAGCTGGTACACTGGTATTGGACCCAATATTATATGAAAGATGTACAGTGTAACAGGTACACTGGTCTTTGACTTACTCTTACATGTGAGATTTACAGTGTAAAAGGTACACAGGTATTTGATCTACTCTTACAACAAAGATGTACAGTGGAACAGGTACACAGGTATTTAATCTAATCTTACCTGAAAGATGTACAATGCAACAGGTATACAGGTATATGACCTGCTCTTATATGTAAAATGTACAATGTGACTGGTACACAGGTATTTGACCTAATCTTATATATAAGCTGCACATTGCAACAAGTATATAATTATCTTGGGACTTCTGTAAACAATATAATTTAACCTCTACTGGGTGAACTATTCCTGCCTTATCCAAGATATTGAGCAGATCTTTTGATCTGAAGGATAAAACAGGATTGAAAATATTTTTTCAAAAAAACATTAAATTAATCTCTGTACATATTAAGATGTATGATGATAACAAGGATTGGTAATATCACAGTTAAAAAAAGGAATAGAAAGTTCAATTCAAATATCAGACTTTTTGCCGGTCAATGGTTGTTTCAAAGTCTGTTGTCAAGTATAATAATGAAGTCTACTTTACATCATTATTTCAAATGGTTCAAGTAGATATGAGTCTACAGTACTATGTCAACAGGTCCATGCACATCTACTTGATATGAAGCTAATGTCTACAGCACTAAGTCAACAGGTCCATGCACATCTACTTGATATGAAGCTAATGTCTACAGCACTAAGTCAACAGGTCCATGCACATCTACTTGATATGAAGCTAATGTCTATAGTACTAAGTCAACAGGTCCATGCACATCTACTTGATATGAAGCTGATGTCTACAGTACTAAGTCAACAGGTCCATGCACATCTACTTGATATGAAGCTAATGTCTTCAGTACTAAGTCAACAGGTCCATGCACATCTACTTGATATGAAGCTAATGTCTACAGCACTAAGTCAACAGGTCCATGCTCATCTACTTGATATGAAGCTAATGTCTACAGTACTAAGTCAACAGGTCCATGCACATCTACTTGATATGAAGCTAATGTCTACAGTACTAAGTCAACAAGTCCATGCACATCTACTTGATATGAAGCTAATGTCTACAGCACTAAGTTAACAAGTCCATTCATATCTACTTGATATGAAGCTAATGTCTACAGTACTAAGTCAACAGGTCCATGCACATCTACTTGATAAAAAGCTAATGTCTACAGCACTAAGTCAACAGGTCCATTCACATCTACTTGATATGAAGTTGTCAACTGGCCCATGTACATCTACTTGATATGAAGCTAATGTCTACAGCACTAAGTCAACAAGTCCATGCACATCTACTTGATATGAAGGTGTCAACTGGCCCATGTATGTCTGAGTGATATGAAGCTAATGTCTACAGCACTAAGTTAACAGGTCCATGCACATCTACTTGATATGAAGCTAATGTCTACAGTACTAAGTCAACAGGTCCATGCACATCTACTTGATATGAAGCTGATGTCTACAGTACTAAGTCAACAGGTCCATGCACGTCTACTTGATATGAAGCTAATGTCTTACAGTACTAAGTCAACAAGTCCATGCACATCTACTTGATATGAAGCTGATGTCTACAGTACTATGTCAACAGTTCCATGCACATCTACTTGATATGAAGCTAATGTCTACAGTACTAAGTCAACAGGTCCATGCACATCTACTTGATATGAAGCTAATGTCTACAGCACTAAGTCAACAGGTCCATGCACATCTACTTGATATGAAGCTGATGTCTATAGTACTAAGTCAACAGGTCCATGCACATCTACTTGATATGAAGCTAATGTCTACAGCACTAAGTTAACAGGTCCATGCACATCTACTTGACATGAAGCTAATGTCTACAGTACTATGTCAACAAGTCCATGCACATCTACTTGATACAAAGCTGATGTCTACAGCACTAAGTCAACAGGTCCATGCACATCTACTTGATATGAAGCTAATGTCTACAGCACTAAGTCAACAGGTCCATGCACATCTACTTGATATGAAGCTAATGTCTACAGCACTAAGTCAACAGGTCCATGCACATCTACTTGACATGAAGCTAATGTCTACAGTACTAAGTCAACAGGGCCATGCACATCTACTTGATATGAAGTTGTCAACTGGCCCATGTACGTCTGAGTGATATGGACCTCATATCAACAGTAATGAATCAACTGGCCTGAATACATGTGAGTGATATGTACTGTACTATGTCAACTGGCCCATGTACATCTGAGTTATATGAAGCTCATGTCTACAGTACTGTCAACTAGCCCTTGAAAATGTGAGTGATATGAAGCTGATATCTACTGTACTATGTCAACTGGCTCATGCACATCTGAGTTATATGAAGCTCATGTCTATGGTACTATTGTCAACTAGTCCATGAATATGTGAGTGATATGAAGCTGATATCTACAGTACTATGTCAACTAGCCCATGAATATGTGAGTGATATGAAGCTGATATCTACTGTACTATGTCAACTGGCCCATGAATATGTGAGTGATATGAAACTGATATCTACTGTACTATGTCAACTGGCCCATGAATATATGAGTGATATGAAACTGATATCTACTATACTATGTCAACTGACCCATGTACATCTGAGTTATATGAAGCTGATTCTGTAATTTTAAGTCATTTTAAGAAAATAAAGAAAAGCAAAGTGGTAATTCCAGGGCTACAAAAATTACATAATGACTTCATAACATAAATAAATGGCCAAATGTGGAAATATACTGGCATAAGCTTTTCATTGTAAGATGATAGCATATGTGTGGTGTTGTATGGGATTGACTACAACTGTTCTGGATAAAGTGAATATTTAAGTGAATACAGTTCTCAAACTTTTCACTGTTTTGGTGTAGGTATGTAGGCAGAAAAAGTAAAGCCTATCTATGAAGGGCACTCAACAGATTTCCTAAGCATGCTTTCTCAGAGAAATTATTTTTAATAAATGTGCATGCTAGTTTTATAATGTTATTAAGCCTGTGTCAATGTTGAAGCTAGCATCAGGCCAAAGTCATTAAGAAAATGCAAACATTCAGCTGGCAATTCATATAAATTTTAAAACAACAACAAAATTTGGCAATCAAGATAATCTAGATATGAAGCAGTCTGAAAATTATGGCTGCTAGTCTAACATATTTCTGAGGTTTACTAAATGAGAACAGATCCAGAAAATTCCATAATGGAGCTCTTTTCTAGCAAACCATCTAATCAGACAAATAAATAATATTTTGGATTGTGTCAGCACTTCATAGATTATTTATTACAATAATGGAAATAAATCTCCAAGGAACTATGATGACAAAAAAAAGATGAAAACAGTGTAAATGACAATGTTATGGTTTTATAAGACTATCTCTTATTTTTTTACCACAACAATTGTCACTTCAAAAAGCTTTGTCCCACAAAATTTTAAGAATAGTGGGGCACAATATCCCTTGCTTATGGAATACTAGGTACATCATTGCTCCATTTGGTAAGTAAACAGATAAGCTCTAGAGAACCTTGTCAGTGATTTTTTTTTGTATTATGAAACTCTCTTTTCTCATTTAAGCACAATAAGCAATGTAATTTAATTTATTTATTCTGAACCTCAATATTGTGTAATGTCAAATCAAAGGCCATACAGCAAAACCCAGGATACAGTTCACAAATCTTACACAGGTCTATAATATAACCAATTTTGAAGACAAAAATATGTAATGATGGAAATAAGAATGTTCAATCTGACATTTTTTTACATGATTTAATTTGAATTTATGAAATCAGCTGAATAATGTCCAGATTCTGACTTCCAAATTAACTCCAGCACTAAAAAAAATGAAGACTCAGTGCCAATGAAATTTGCCATTAATTTATGATTGAATTACACTAAATGTTAATAATATTTAAAAACAATAAATTAAGTGCAATGTTAAAATCAATAAATATGCAAGGAAAGGTAATTGGTACTTGAGAAAAGGATGAGTAGGAATACAATTTACATATAGATTTCTAATCAAGTAAAATTTAGCTTGCATACTCATCATATTTGCTATTTACTGACTTTCTCCAAAAGGATTGATTTCCTCTGTCTATCCATGACATAATATATTGGTTACACTTTACCAGGCTGGTTAAATAATGCTACTTTATGTACATTAGCATCCGACCACTGTAAGTGCCGCATCATTACAAGCTTCATTTCTAATGCATGAAATTCAATAGCTGATGCCAAGTTATAAAGATTTTCTAACAACGAGCAAATAATGACAGATTATAATAACCTCATATCTCAAAGAATCCAAACATTCTGAACCCACATAGTCTTTTTGCACTATGAAACATTAATATTCCATTTAACCCTTCAATTAGATTCAATTATTAGTTTTTCTCCCTTAAGGTGGAAAAAATAAATAAGCCAAAAATGGTGCTGAAAATCTGTATTTGCAATGTATCTTTCCATCTGCCAAAGTGGGTACTGTGGTAACCAATGCCGACCATCACAATCGACAGAAATAAATCAAGATAGCGTTGTTTGCTGTTTTACCTTATGATTATATTTTTGTACAATGCCTGACCAACAATGTGCTTTCCTTTATTCTGACTAGGAGAATTTGCACTTATATTCAACAACACTTACATCTAACAACGAACTGCTGACTGTCATTATACAAACTATAAATGTTTTGTATCAGTTGTGTGGTTTAACTAGATATTCACATTTTGTTTGTTACCTCATCTTCTGCTTGTTTCATCTAAATCTGTTTTTGCATAATTCAATACATCTAGATTAGTGAGATATTGTTATTATTGAGTTTAATGCCCTTTTTCATTACATGATATATGGCAGCCAATATATACAGTGAAGAACTGAGGAGAATCCTGGAGAGAATCACTAACCCACAGCAAGGTACTGGCAAGCCCACATTGGTTAAGCCTGAAACTTAAACCCACATGGTTGGTTGTTGTTTGGTTTAACACCATTTTGTAGCACAAGATAGGCTATACATGGCGACCAGTATTAATGCTGGTGGACGAACCCAGGAAAACCCCAGAAAGAACCACTGACCCACAAGAAGTTACTGGCAAGCTTTCTCATGTACCCACATTGGCCTAGCCCAAGACTCGAGCCCATGCAGACTGAGGTGAGACGACAGTGATCCATAACGGTGAGTGCTTTAGACCACTCAGGTTCCCAAACCCACATGGAAAGGGGTGAGAAGTTAGTGATCTGTAAATGTAAGCATCTTAGACCACTCAGCCACCCAGGGCCCCCAGTGAGAAATAAATGACCATGAAAATAAAAATTAAATTCATTACCCTTTGTGTTACCATGGTTACTAGGAATATATCATTCTAAAACTTTTAATAGACATTTTTTAAATGTGTGACATTTATTCAATATTATTTGTATGCATTATCATACCATATCTATCCTTTTAAATGACTGCAACTGATGACAAAGTTAAATGTGTAAAGCACTCAAACATATAGGAGGAAATAGGTCTTTTTAAGCAATATGATTCTGGAAATTTGGTACATAAAATTAAAATTTCTTGCGATGGAAAGAGTTTTTAGAGACACGCATTTCAATGGAACTTCAAGGTCTTTAATAAAATGCTTGTATCTTACACTCATTCCAATCTCTTATTTCCCTTCAGTTTGTGGGCAATGCATCCATGCTTTTTCCCCCAACGATATTTAACAAAACAGTTTCTCCATCACTGATGTTCAATACTCCATGATGCAGCTCAAAGAAAAACTCTCGTAAGTTACTATATATACTCACGTGCAAGTTAGTTCCAACTACAAACATTACAGATACTGATCTGTCATTTTAAATAATCTGCTGGCAGATCAGGCTCTAAGCTGTTTGTTTTACTGATTGTTCCTAAGAAACAGTATAGACCCAGATCTGCAAGCACATTATGTGATGGCAGATTTGGGTCTATCCAGTGTACAGTTGGACCTGTCAGGTACACAGGTACATACAGTACGAATGCATGCTGGAGCAAGTGCTCCACCTCATCTACATTCTATAAAAAGTAACTGAGACAATAACATATTCACCAGAGGTTACTTACTACCAAATGAAGGACTAAGAGTTCCCCATTTCTTCAGAAGCGTTCCATTTTTATCAAACTTCAAGATCCTTGCATTACAATATCTGAAATAAAAAGAAAAGAAAATCTAATAGGGATCTCATTGAAATCTCCACAAAAGATTTACAGTTTGCTGCTAACTGTAAAGTCCCTCAGTACACCACTTTCCCTTATAAAATTTGTGCACTTTTAATACATTATGGACTACATCAATGATCATGCAGAGGTAATGGGAGAATCCAATTAATTTGGTCAAATTTTGGTTGCTTAATCTATTAAATTTTTAAAAAAATGTTTTGGCTCAGCTTGTGATTTCACATGATTAAATACCATTATTTTCAGTTAAATGCATTATAAAGATGCAGTCTTGTTGAAGGTCCCCTCATTAAAAACAGAGATAATTTTTCATAACTCCAATTAAAGGAATTAAAAATGAAGCACTGTATTTAGTGCTAGTGTCACAATTTTTGACAAAGCATATTGTTCTAGATCAGGGTCTCAAACTCAAACCACACCGAGGGCCGAATGACAGTATTTTTTGATGCACCAAGGGCCACACCACCTTTGTTATTTCTCATGACACCTTGTGACACCAATCATTTTGTGAGCCACTGGATATAGCTTGGCAGGCCGCAGGTTTTAGACCCCTGTTCTAGATCAAGTTTCATGACTCATCTTAAACCTGCCAATGCCACCAAGACCTTTTCAATAAAATGTCATACTCATGTATTGCTTTTGCTGACTTGGTAACATGCATTGGAAAAATTCAGAAATGTGATCTGATATAATGAAGGCAAACATTATAGTCAAAAAAATGTTTGTAAAGTTCAGAAACTGCAGTTTCGTTTCCCATGAGACTCATAGGCTCCTTCTTAGACTGCACAAATTTATACATTTTCTCTTTTATTTAAAAAATTTTGCATGGCAATGTTAATCATCTCAACCATCATGAAACATAGATCAACACAATATGATGTCCTATAAATTTAATTTTTGCCTTTACTGTTTATTTTCTAAGAAACTGAATATTTCTTTTTAAACTTCATTGCTGACTGTTCGAACATTAAAAAGGTTGATTATCAAATTGGCCTTCAACATGTTTGCTGGATGACATTTCTAGGAAAAAGCTTTGTGTGTGATGTGTGTGTGTGTGTGATTTAGATTTTTAAAAAAGCTTTAATAATTTTTCAGTCATATCGCTATGATGCCTGCAGTGTGGCAGTGTATAGTGATGTCTAGCACTGGGGCATCGCGCTTCAGACATGTAGCATGATGTCACACCCAGTCACATTATCTTGACACCAGGCCGACCAGTCCTAACACTAACCTCGTAATGATGAGCACCAAGCGAGGCAGCTGTTAGTACCATTTTTGTAAGTATTTGGTATGACTCAGCAAGGGATCAAACTCGGGACTTCCTGCATCCGAGGCGGACCTCCGGAGTGGATCATAAAAAGCTTTAAAAAACTACTAGATCACAGAATCATTTTGCATCAAACATGTACAGATTAAAGTGTATGAGATATTCCTGCAAAGAAAGTCTGTTTTGCTGACCAACTCCATAAACCTTACATGAAAACTGTTTCTGGGTCAATACAATATTGATCAACAGAAGTGTACCGTTATTCAACATTATAGGCAAGATCAGCTTATTTAAATAATTCAGCACCAGAGATTTATATCATTTTTGTCCTTAAATGGGGATAGGAAACACAATCTAGAATTCTGAATACATCCAAGTATAGATGTATTCAAGAGATTTTTGCGTAACCAGATGCCTAGTTGTGTTAGAAAAGTTTTTTTATTGGCTTGCGCATGTGCAGAAAGTTTATTGGACCCATTATTTTTGTGCTCTGGCCACTTTTTTACCCCGGACCTACTTTTTGCAAAGTTTTGACTCTCCATGTGCAATTCAGACTTGTCAGCCATAATCTAAGGCCAAAAGGTCTAAAATCAGAACAAAAAATTTGGTTCTGACAACTGTCAAACTTTTGGTGCAAAAAATCTGGTCTCAAAAATTAACATTTTTCACAAACTTAAGCTCTGCCAAAGTTTCTAATTCCTGAATCAGAGCTTTTCTGACTATATTGCTAGATTTTTTATCTGTTCCATAATGTTGTACTAGGATTTTAAATCCAATGTCATTGTATGCTTGTTCAGACCAAGGCATTTTGATTAAATAAATATGATCTTTGCTTCTTAATTTCATTTTTAGATTCTTATTTATTAAATTTATGTATCTTACCCCATATAAGGCTCTATGGTTTTGTAGTACAAAATCCTGCATGTCTGAATGCTTGAGAAAACAAATGAAAACTGCACACTCCTTTTATATTGAAATTTAAATGTTATTCTGCCTTTTCTACATTTAATTTGGAAATACTGCTGAAAAAGGGGTTGACCAGCATGCCGTTTTTGTCCATCAAGCATTTACATTAGACTCAACTTTAAAAACATTTTTAGATTCAAAATCACTCATTGGTACCTCTATCAACACTTTTCCAGCTCTAATAACCCCATTTATTAATAACTTTAAAAATAAACAGCCTTCATCTTAGCATCAGGCAGTATTTGCCAAATAAAACTGTCAACCAATGATGACCCATGCTGGGAATCTGCAATTTTTTGTTTTCTAGGTAAACCATATTATAAATGTGCATTTGTAAAACTTCCTTTATGCCAGGTTCAAACTATGACAGAATGCTTGTTCCATGGCCAAATGTGCCAATCAAATTGATTTACCAACCATCCATGTCAAGAATAAAAACCTAGATGTGCAAACAATTATGAAAAAAAGACATGTCACAACATGTACTATGATACCTCTACCAGCATGACACATGACATAACAAACACTTTAAGGGTTAATGGCTGAATAAGTATTGTATACTGTACTGAGTACATTTACATGTGTGTAACTTATTATCAAGCTAATTTGTCCAAGTTTATGCACATCACTGGTCTCCAAATGTACAAATTCATACAAATTTTTGTGAATCAAGCACTTGTGCACCCTGGCAGCAATTCTCTTTCCATGACCCTGCCTGCAATGTATTAGGGTTTCATGGTATAATGAAGTAAGTTACTATCAGGGGACCACTGTTTCCATAACCATACCTGCATTATGAGGGGGCATAGAACAATGAAGGAAATTAAAGCAAGGGACCAACCTGTTTCCATGAAATACCTGCATTGCTTGAATGGGCAATGGCATACTGCATAAATTTATGAGAGACTACTCAGATTCAATGACCATACCCACATCGTTTGAGGGGGCCATGGCATAATGTAGAAATTTATAGTGAGGGACTACTCTGTTTCAATGGCAATACCTGCATTGTTTAAAGAAGCCATAGCATCCTGTAGCAATTTATAGTGAGGGATTACTGTTTCAATGGCCATACACACACTGTTTGAGGGGGCCATGGCATACCATATAATTTTATAGTGAGGGATTACTGTTTTAATGAACATAACTGGACTGTTTGAGGAGGCCATGGCATAATATATAAATTTATAGTGGGGGACTACTCTGTTTCAATGACCATACCAGCATTTTTGTATGAGAGGGCCATGGCATACTAAAGAAATTTATAGTGAGGGACTACCCTCTTTTTAACCTCTTCGTTATTAGTTCAACTTGCCCCAAGAGTGATGTTTATCTTATCATACCTGGTCTCACTGGCCAGTCTCATTTTCCTCCATGTATTAAATTGCCACCTACTTTACTCAATCAATGGTCAAATGTTTTCTTATCAAACAATGATTACTTACTACTTTGAGCAGTGAACTGTGACAACTTAATATATGCAAATAAAATATTTGTTCTCACAAGAAAGGCATTATTTATGTAAAAAGTAATATTGTTTGAATTGTTGTGTAAAGTTAACTAATCTGACCAATGTTATTTTAAGAATATGAATTAAACTGTAATACTGTTTAGAAAATTTGTCATTGGGGTAAATTTTTGTTCTTAGTGCCCCACCCTCATCTCCATTCCTTGGGGGTTGGGGGTGGGTGGGAGATGGGCTGATGACCTTACTAAATGCATTCATCATACAAGTTTAATACAGAAGTAGTCTTTAAAAGAATACCCTATTATCATCCATTTAGGTGTAGTGATAAGAAAATTACAGTCACTATTTCATCTAACATTCTGTTTGTTCAACATCTGCAAAGCATGCTTTATGAAAATTTGTAAGACACAATTGAGGAATGAAAACTCATATAGGACAGGAGTTAAACTTGGGAGACCTGCTAATAACTGCATTGTTACTTTCTAAAATTGACCAGTCTTTTACTTTTGAATAGAGTCAACTCAATCTGCAACATACAATGCTGCTGAGCTAGCTGCTTCTGTACCAAATACAAACCAAAAAAAGAAAAAGAAAATAAAGAGGAAAAGCTCTAAAATATCAATTAATTAAACATTTTTCTAGCAGAATTTCTGAAATATAAACTTGTATGGTAAATTCTTTGAGCAGGAAACTATGTCTAGTGCTTGGAAAATTTCCCTGAAAAAGGAATTTAAAAAGCCCTGAATATCTGAGGAATCAAGACTGAAGACTTATTTTAGAATAAAACTGATTAAAGTAACATTAACAAGGACAAGAATAATTACTGTACATGATGTATGATATTTGTCCAAATACAGCTTTAACAGCTGAACCTCCAGCCAGAAGTCACATGTTAATACAAAGATTTGGTCATTTCCATAAACTGCTACTTGAGAAAATATGTACTATATAATGATAGATATAGCATGATTAAAATGATTTATTTTTGAAAATAAAATTTAAAAAAAATTACCCATCTGATACGAAGAACTCTCCTGTCGACATGACTACTACATCAGATGGCTTACAAAAATGAATGTCATCCACACCTGGTACAAACTTTTCACCTAACACAAGGTCAGGTTCTTCTTTTCCTACGGGGATTCGGAAAACCTGGAAATGAAGTATATGTTAACTTTGAAAAGTCTGTTAAAGAATACTATTGTATTTACATCCAATTAAGTACAGTTTTCAATGGAGAAGGATATTTCCTATTTTATCACAAAATGCAACATTATTATGTCTACAGTAGTTTAAAGACTACATACACTAATCTTATTCCAAGGCTGAAATACAAATAAATGAACAAAAGTTATCTTTTGTATGTAACCTAATATTTGTTCATTCAAATGCTTAACATTTTCTAGATCCTTTAATTAGTATACTGTGTCACACTGCCAGCAAGGAAAAAGCTTTGTGTGTGTGTGATTTAGATTTTTAAAAAAGCTTTAACAATTTTTCAGTCATATCGCTACGATGCCTGCAGTGAGGCAGTGTATAGTCATGTCCAGCACTGAGGCAGCAACCTCCTAATGCTGAGTGTTAAGTGAGGCAGCAATTAGTACCATTTTTATAAGTGTTTGGTATGACTCGACTGGGGATCGAACCCATGACCTCCGCATCTGAGGCGGACACTCCAACAACTATGCCACCAGAGCGGTTAGAGTGAATCAAATATGATAAAATCACTATATCTGCCAAATAAGTCTTGCTGGCACATATTATGAGCAAACCGACTTCAGTCACAGAACATCTCATATATCACCAGATCAAATTATCTTTGCCAAATAAACACTGTAGTAAAATAAATTTAAAAAGGTGATTTGGTCAAGTTTACAAATAGTTTCTCTGTTGAACAATCAAAAAAGATGTTACTTGCTAAACTAAGTTCAAAGTTGACAGGATCTAGTTCACAGTGTGTTTCAATGACAGACAATCAGTTGAGGTTTCCATAACTAAGCTGATTTGGTCACAATTCCCAAATATTTAAACACTCTATTGCCAAATATATCATAAAACCACAAGACAAAACTGGTAAGGAGGCTCATCCCTAAATTTTTCATAAATCCTATAAGTGAATGATTGTCACAGGGTCTGTACTACAGACATTACATCAGTCCCCCACACCACATGATTTGTGTCATTATTTTGTAGCAAATGATATCTCTAGAACAAATATCAAAAGCCTAGACTGGAATTAAGAAAAAAAATATACTAGCATCAAGAACTAATTTTTATTATCATCTTCTAAGACTTATTTAAGGATCTGATCAAATAAAACTCACCATTCAACTTCCCTGGAAAGCGTCATTTAGGTGGTACAAACTTTCAAGGTAGCATTGTCAGCTTATTGTCAATAATTATCTTTTAAAAAACAGTAGAGTGGAATAAAATAATGTTGTTCAACAAAATTCCAAAATTGTTTTCTTAAAAAATTATTTTTTAAATAGTGTGCAAGAAAACTGGTGAAACATGGAGGGAAAACACTAAAGCAGCAGCAAATCCAGAGAAAAAAGTTAATTTTTTCTGGTGCATTTATTTAATTAGTTATATGAATGTTTTCTTGTATGTCAAAATCTGGTGTACCTCCATGAACATTTTTATTTTCAATTTCAAAAACATGTGACTGCAGTGTTAATTTCAGGAAAAAACTTCTAACAAGAGTTATCAGAATTCAGGACCCATCTAGTGGGCATATATCAAGCATTATATGACATTATAATTACAATGTATTGAAGTTTACCACATTTATCATGAAAATACCACAATCAGACCTACAGGCATGACATCTTAAATAACTGATATATACTTTTGAGACAAGAAAGATACAAATATTGCTAAGCAGGATTAACTAACTATTTTACAAAATGTAAATCACTGTTCTTTTTTTAAAAACATAAATGATAGCCACTGAATAAATTTATACTTTTTGAAAGCTTTGATGGAGTAGAAATATACATTCTGAAGTTTTAAAAATTTCAGATTTTAAATATTTTGGGACATTATTTATGATGTAACAAAATGCACTAATATTAAGTAAAAGCTATAACCAACTAGAAATGTGCACAGGGGACATGGATAATCAATCAATATGATAAAATAAATATTTTGTTTGAAATGACATAAACTTTAAATCAATTAGAGGTCACGTGCAAAACAAACTGTAGTGAAAAGAAGTTAAAACTAAATTTAACCTGTCTTCTTAGATATCTGAGCTGCAAAATGCACAGACCCAGATCTGTGATCATAAAATGTGCTGACAGATCTGGGTCTATGCAGTTTGTTAGGAATATCAGCAGAATAAACAATACAAATTCTGATCTGCCAGCACATTTTGTGATGATAGATCTGGGTCTATTTTGTTAGCAATTGGACTCGACATATAAATATAAAAATGTTAAAATAAATACAGTTCTTGATGATTTACTTATCAAACTAAGCAAATATGTGATGCAAGAACAGAAAAGGTTCAACAGGGATGTTCCCCTTGCATTTTGTTTATGTCAAAATGTAAAAATCAAACACAAGACTCTTTTGATCGAAAATCAAACTTTAAGTCTAAAGTTCTTGAGCAGAATGAAAATTTCCAACATACTGGACGGAAAAAGAAATGGATGGATTGAGTACAGATTAGTTAAGTGGTAACTTAACTGACATCAGCAAATATAGGAGACATCACCCTTAAGTCTTCCAAGCCATAATACATGTGTAGTAAATAAAATATTACATGGGCATATGAAACATGAAAATGAATGCCATTTGTCAAGTATTTCTGGAGGGACATACTTGGTGAAGTGCAACATCAGTCAGCCAGATATTTCCTTCCCTGTCTAATGATATACCATGTGGCATATAGAACCTGCAAATACCAAAACAAAAATGTGTCAAATAAACTGGTATCAAATATATGTACAATGACAAACAACAACTCACATCGCCATTACTTAATGCCACAGCTTGATTGAGTCTATGCAGCATTTTACCATTGTTTGGGACACAACCGGTAAATGGTTACTTTTCTCGCTCTGTAGATAATGTCTGTACAAATAAAAAGTCCTCTTTGTCCCCAATCTTATTTCAGAACTTAATATCTCTTTTGTGTAATGATGCACACTGTAAGTTCCATGCCAGTTGGAAGCGGGCTGGGTAAATAGGATGCATTAAATAATTGCTTGCAATTAGAAAACAAAATACTGATTGCAGATCTGGTGTTTACTTTATTTTTGTTTGTTTACATTTACAGTCAAATGTAAGTGTGCACAGTGTTCCAGTTATGTTATGCATGCATTTCCAGTTATCTTTTTCAGTAAAACCAATATCCTTCTTTATCTGTGTTTAAGTATGGGTAAAACATTCCTTTCTTTATGTTCCAACATGAATTTATTTTCTGTTGGCTTAAAAGAAAAAGTTGGTTTCTAAAAATTTGTACTACTGAAAATTATAACAAAGATTTAATGATGTATTTTTATGATTAAAAAATGATATAGATTTTGACCTGATGGTGCAGAACCTTGGGTGACTGAGTGATCTAAGTTGCTTGTCTTTGCAGATCACTCATATTTCACCTCCATCCATGTGGTTTTGTTTGAGTCTCGGGCTCAGCCAATGTGGGTATGTCAGAAAGCTTGCCAATAACTTCCCAATGGTCAGTTTTTTTTCCAGAATCTTCCTCCACCGAATATACTGACTGCCATGTACAGCCTATTATTTGCTGAAAAGAGTCTTAAAACCCACAGAACAGAAAAACATCCACTGACCTGACAGGAGCCTAATGCCTTAGCTAATTTGGGGATATACTGTTTGAAGTTGAGCAAAAGTTACACTATGGTCAAGCCAATAATATGAACTCCAACCTAACAGATCCATTAAAGTGTGAAAATGCTAGCTAACCAGAAAGACAATATAATCCTTTTTTTTGTTTGTGCATGCCTTATGTATAGGCAAATTGTACATAAACACTAATATGCAAAACAGAACAGTGAGATCATGTGGGGAAAAGATGTCACAGGTGAAAAGCAATAAACATTATCAATGGCTTTTGAAATATAAGCATAAAAAAAACTCCAGCTCATGAAAAGTGTTTCAGATATCAGACCTAATTATTCATTGCTTGCAGAAAGCTAACTTGTGTATTTCTGCAATTCTGTATGATTATTTATGTGAAAAATGTTTGTGTGTACTAAGATAATTGATTGTTAACAATATTTAATTAGTGATTTTGTACAAAAATAAGTGTGAATTTCTGTACTGTGCTGTAATTAGTTATATACATAAGGTTTAATTAGTACTTTTGCTTCATATAGTTCAATCCTTTATATTAACAATGTATGGATAACATGAAGTGTGCCTTCAGGATAAATTTAATTTTAAAAGGAAAGTCAATTACCTTTAAAAAGAGGTAAACATGTTTACATTAATCAATGCTTTATGTAGATTATTCATTCTGAGCAATCACAACTGTGGTTAAACCTGAAATCACAGAGATCTGCAAGAAATAATGTAACAATGTGAAAATAATTAAATTGTTTTAAAATACCAATTCATTTTTCTTTTATTTTCTATAAAAATGTTACTTGAATACCCCATGCCATTTCTTTTTTCTTGCTACTGTTATTAATAGTTGGGGTTTCTTTTGTTGCTTTAACAATACTTTATCAAACATTATTCACAATATCATGCAGAGGAAAGGGAGTAAAGTGCCCTTACGAAGGAAACTATGATACAATCAAACCAGGATGGCCTTGGATTACTAGTTTGATACTATACAAACCTAGCTTGTGTAGTTCCCGCTTACTGACCTCATACAAAATATAGATTTAGGCAATGAGTGAACAGACAGTTACTGAATATTGGATAATATGTGGACTAGATTAATAAAATGCTTTAAGTATTTTTTTTTTTATAAAAGAAAGTGCCAAAACAAAACAATCACATGCAAAACATATTTTCTTACAGTAATCAAGCTGTACTAACAAATAAATGACCTTTTTAAAATGCTACAAATATATCAGTAAAATTCTGCATCGCATCCATCAGGTCTTAACATTTGTGGTTTAGAGACACCATTAGAAACCCACAAAAATTGGTAAACCATAGTATATCTACACTAATTAACCTCAAGGATATTTGTAATTGCAAGAAAATTATCATGATTATTTTAAAGATCTGATCAATACAGACTGTTATGTATATTGTAATAATAATAATAATGATGATGATCCTAATCATCATAAATAGTGGCATGAAGGCTTTTAAACAAAAATAATATACATATCTGAGTTCAGTTTTGCAGGATTCTATGCTTACATACAAGTTGATGAAGCTGACATAGCTAGTTTTTCATTCATATTTGAAGCCATTTCATTTCAAAGAAAGTATTCCCAGAAAATTCAATAATAACCAATATTTAACCTCTGTTGTATCCATGTTAATGCAGAACAAAATTAGAACAGATGTGATCAGTGCTGATGAAACTCTTGAGTATATTATAAATGTTTTTATACCCAAAACAAGACTGCCAGATTGTAAAACTTACCTCCCTTTACCAAACTGTCTTTTAATACTCTCATCTGCACCTAACACTGCAATGATGTCTGTCTGGATAGGTTTATCCTGCTCAGTGAATGTGTTGTCAAAAGCAAATGACCTGCAATTTAGATGATTTTCTCAAAAAAACCCACCAGGCTATAACCTACTCTTAACTGGCAAAGATCTTAAAGCAAATTATCAACATTGACAAAAACAAGTATATGATAATAGAGCAAAATTACATATAATAAATAAATTAAAACTAGGTGCAAATCACCCTTACAATTTGCTTTGTCATGATGGAAATTCAAAATTATATTCCTAAAGTTTTTGTGGTTTTGTAAATATTCAAACTCAAATGCTTGCATTGCAATTATAAACTCAATGCAATGAATAAAAGAAAGTAAACAATTAATAAATTATTTAATTTTAAATGGCATTTTTTTTAATAGCTACATGACCATCTGAAATATGTGCATATTACTGAGTGAACAAAGCTAAACAAATTGTGACTGAATATTCTGGACATATTTTGATCTGTAAACTAGAAATGTTGTAAACTAGAAATGCGTACAAAAATGAATATATGTATTCTATTTATGCAAATGTTATTAACATGTCTTAGGTTCTAATTTTTGTTTGTTCTTACATTGAATTCCAGACCCTATTGGCTCTGTGAAAAACATAGAGGTTTCCCTGGCTGTCTGTGGCTAACCCTCCCACCTGACCAAAGGTGACTGAGCTGGACTGAGGCATGGCTGACACAAACTTCAGCTCAATGTCTGCATCTGTCACAAAATAAAACTACATATAAAGATGCCATCTATATATATATATATATGTGTGTGTGTGTGTGTGTGTGTGTGTGTGTGTGAGTGTGTATAACTTAATTATTTTATGAATTTATTTCATTATGTATTTTATATTTTATACATCAACCTAAACATTACCAGTCAAATCAGTAAACAACAACTTGGAATCTCCAATAGAAATGAGCAGCATAACTGATATAGACACATGTATATTAACATGCCTTGTATATGAACAATCAATATGGTAGGCTATGATGGTCCCAATGACTGCCAAAACTGTGTATGGTTATCAACAAATTTAGATGGCAATTCAATAAAATAACATACTTTGCAACTTTCACAGGCTTATGGTGCTGTCTGCATGTGTTTCCATGAAGTTGCTAATATCTATGTGTAACATATTTGGGAGGCTGTATAAATGATGTTCGGGACCAAATTACAAAGATGCACAAATATATAATACAGCAATTATTCAAACTTGTACTGATTGAAATGAACAAATTTAGACAAAATAGGGAATAAAGAATCCAAAATATGAGTCGACAATAAGTAATGACTTAAGTTGATTAGGGGTCAGATCCAAAACAGAAAATTTCAAACTGCAGCCCTCTTCTAGCACACCAAGAAACTGTATGCATCATTTTTTTGTCTGGGTAAAACTGGATAAATACTTGGATAATGCTAACACTATGAAAGACCTGGTAAATTTGTCTGCTTTCACATGCATAGAAGCTTGAGATCAACAGACTGTGTTTGAGAAATCAAAAATAATTTGTTTAAAAAATTATCTAAGTCTGATGCCTAATTTTTCAAGCATTTTATCTGCCTGATCAATTAAGGTTTCTATTAATATAACATGAAAGCTCTTGGGATCGATGTCAACACTTGGGAAGAGCTTGCCCTAGACAAGTCCAGCTGGCGACATGCTCTGTTCACTGGTCTGAAAGCCAACAAGGAAAAGTTACGACAGCTCGCTGATGAGACAAGATCTCAGAGGAAGAGGATGCAGTTCCAACCCAGACCTGACTCAACCTTCAAGTGTAGCAAGGATTGCCACTCCCATTTGGGGCTCCATAGCCACAGAAAACGCTGCACAATTACAAACTGGACACCTCTCGTGGGTGCATTTCCATCGTCTCTTGAGACTAACGGATGCCAACATATTATAATAGTATTACAAATGAACAGGAGCCTAATATTAAGCATATTTCTGATAATTAAAGGAATATCACTTGAGATATTTACCATGCTAGAGATTTCTCATAATTAAATATCACTTGAGATATTACCATCCTAGATAGAAACTTCTCATAAATAGACACTTCTCATAGAAATTTATCATAATTAAAGGACTTGAGATATTTACCATGTGAGACAGAAATTTCTAATTAAATGAATATCACTAGAGATATTTATGAGATTACTCATAATTAAAGGATTATCAGTTGAAATATTTCCCAAACTAGAGATTTCCAATAAATAAATGATTATCACCTGAGATATTTATACTGTTTAATATACATTTCTCATAATTAAAGGAAAACTACTTTATATATTCCATGTAGATTTTTTTAATTACATGAACATCATTTTCTAACACATTTAGGAATTGTATTTAACATAAGAACAAAATATTAATTAGGAAAGAAATTTTTTTACTAAAGCTCTATCAAGTTTCAAATAAAATGTTACTGCATGTCACATGATGAGATCTCCAAAACAAAGACCAAGAGCAATCCATTAGATATTTTTCTTCTCAAATGCACAACATGTATAAAATCATGCTAAATGTTAAAAATAAATACAAAATTGGAGAGTATAAGTAACTACTGGGTTCAATATTTACACAACATGGCCTATATTGCTAATAAAATGTTTTTTGGAACAGTTAATTTTGCTTCTAGTTAGTCCACTGAAATGGTGACAAAAATAAATCAGAAAAAAAACATAGATGCAACCCAGTCTATCCAATCATAGCAATGAAATATGAAAATAGTTACATTTATAATGAATTTCACACTAACATCGCAAACTATGTTTCTGGTCATGAAAACGTCCGACTTTTGTGCACAAACATGATGGTCAAGCATTTTAATTACCAGGAACAGATTACACAAGACCTGATGGGCATTGAATAAATACCATAAGATTTGTATGTGTTGACTCAGATGGAGAAATATCTCACCAGATACACATAACCACTTATTACTGTCTGCTCTAATTCTTGTTTCAGTTAAAAAGTTGGTAAAAAGCGTACACAAGTTTCTTAAGATTCCTACATTCATTTTCAACCCAAGTGTACTGTTGAATTACATTTTTTTTTGTGAATATAAAAAAATAAATTGTCAGATATACAATGAACTTAAATCAAATTTTAAGCTGGCAGAATGTTTGAAACAACAAGACATATAAACAAAAATAAAATCTATCTGAATCTTAAGTAATCTTCCGAAAATTGGTTGGGATTGTAAAAGGGATATTTTATCAACTGTTGTAAACTATGTCATGTGTCTCCACTAATTAAACACATACTATCAGAGATCCGGAACTCACTGTATTTGCCTGACATGTTTTAGCAATCTGATGATTCTGAGCAAACTATACTCTGAGTAATAAAACATGAGTCATAGGATATCTCTAATATTATTATACTGTGACAGTCTCATATTTGGTTAGTTTATCCATTAAACTGTCAAATAAACACCATAACAAGGTAAAATTCAAAGGTCACTAGACCTAGCTTATACAGTGTTTCTTTGTTGGACAACCAATAAAGGTATCATGGACTAAGCTTAATTCAAAAGTGACTAGGTCTATTTTAAACAGTTTCTCTGTCAGTCAATCAACTGAGATATCATTGGTATTTATTTTTTATTGCTCCGAGTCAGACTAGAAGTGGCTGGTGATTTCATAAATCCCTGTCAACTAGGTCACACACCACATGAATGAATGAATAAAAGAATCCTTGAATAGATGAAACAAATATATAGGAAGAGACTGAAACCATTGCAAAAAACAACACTTTTTATTTCTGTCAACCGCCACCATTCATCATTATCCCCCACCATCCCAAGGACTATATTCAGTTTTGAAATGTTCTTGTCGTCTTTTCACTCTACTGAAGTACTATATCAAATACGATTATTTTGCACCCCATTCTCCCCCCCCCCAGGTAAAAATGGAGTTCAGAGTACAATCAGAATCCACATCTATGGTGAAAATATATTCTTTGACCTGACCTCAATCTTCCATTGGAGGCTGCATCTAGGACTTGAAATCTTCACTGTCATCTATTCAACCTAGTTAGTCATCATAACAAATAAAATCACCCTCCCTCAATTAGTGTAAATTGGGTTTAGGTTACATGGAAGAGAGAAACAGATGGATGAATGGATAGATGGACAGACACTGACAAATGTGACCTATTATGATCTAACCAGAAAAGTGTCAGTATAAAAAGAATGATTCTTACATGAAAAAGTGTATACTATTTGTCAAATGAAAGACACCAAATTATTAATCAGCTGTTCTGAATGATTCATGCCATCAAAATTTAATTACAATAACTGGTGGGTACTAAAACTAAGTCTGGACCTAACACATCAGCACATCAGCAACAAAAATTCAAAGGTAAAAAAAAATCATAACTTGAGCCAAAGCAGAAAAGTCAAGAGCCAAAATAAAATGCACATATCACTCTACAAGTTCTATATTTTCATCACGTATCCAATGATTGCAACTTCACTTTAACAAGTTTATTTGTAGTGACCATGTAACAAAGTAGTAAAAACATATGAGATGCTGTATGTAGTCCACAAGAGATAAAGCAATCACACAAAACTTGAAAAAAAGGAAGCTGGCAATAGCATCTGCAAAATGCAGACCTTTCTGATATACATGTATTAGAGAAAAATTTCTAATACGCCAGCCACTTTCATGCACATTCTGCATGACTGAAGGACTTCCTACAATAAAACCTACTCTGCATTGACCTCACAACTCCCACTCTATCACTGGTATCAGCAATTACATATTTTAATTACTTTTGACAAAAGTTTCAAACATTATATTATTATTAATTTGTTTGATCAGCTTTTCTTACAGCACTGCTAAAAAAAAATTGTGATTATATAACAATAGACATGAAAAAAATCTGAAAAATGAAAGCCACACAAATACTTGGAATTGTCACCAAAGGTATGTAGATTTTTATCTACTAATACATTGGACCATCTGGCTGACCTAATAAATTGAGATCATACTGGGCTGATTTTTTTGTCCTGGCTGAGAAACCAGAACAAGCATGCCAACAACATCAGTGGTACCATCTTCATCCACACATAAAGCCATTTTTTGTTACTTCAATAACAGTTCACAGATGTCTACAAATGAGGTCTTGTTAAAGTGAAGTTGGGAGATTGACATCAAACAATATCTACATCATGCAAACTTACAGTCTGTGACTTGAACAGAGGTAGATTTTCTTGGTTCAGTTAGCACTGGACCAGCAATGGTAGGAACTGCAGTCACAGAGTTACCTCCCATATCACTGTGGTCACTGCTAACAGTATTATCCTTCACACCAGTACCATTTTCTTCTACACGATGTTTATTCGCGTATTCAAATATTTTATTTCTATTTCTATTCCTGCTTTTTGAAGACATTCTCCTTTCACTTGGATTGTCAGAGAAGTGTCCTACTGTTCCAGCAAAGCTATCATAGACATCCGAGTCGGTAGGATACTTGTCCCAATTTCTGGACACTGAGTCGTCATAATAATCATGATATGCATAGTCTGGATTGATATAGTCAGAGAGAAGAAATGGATTAGAATAAGACATTTCAAAGGGATGGGATCTACCCCGAAATTTTCCCCTTCCAGAGGCACTTTTACCTGTTACAGTGGGAGCCCGGGTAGATGTGGTGACATTTCCAACAATGCTTAATTGCAGTTTCTTTTCTTGCTCTTCCCCACCCTCATTCACATCCATGATGTGATGGTGATGAGCCTTAGCAGCAGCATCTAGTGCTGGGTTTGGAGGAAGAGGTACATCAGAATCTGC
>JAEAOA010000884.1:3595000-3710000 GCA_016746295.1 Potamilus streckersoni | reverse complement strand
AAAAGCAAAGCTAGTGAACCATTACTGCCAGATACATTACTTGCTTCCTTAGACGTCACATCTTTGTACACCAACATACCGCACAACGAAGGGTTACAGGCATGCAGCGAAGCATGGGAAACAAGAACTGTAAACAATCCACCCACACACTTCTTAATCCAACTCCTGGAGCTTGTCCTAAAACTCAACAACTTTGAATTTAATGAAGAAAACTACCTACAAATCAATGGAACTGCAATGGGTACTAAAATGGCCCTTCGTATGCTAACATTTTCATGGGAATACTTGAGGAAAGTCTAAGCATCGTGAGGTCACAATGTCCAGTGTACGCTTTATGTAGATATAGAATGAAGGTGGCAATGAAATGAAAGGTACTGGTATGAACTTCATTTCCTAAGGCAAACAAAGTTCCTTCAATAAAAAATTTCCTACAGAATTTAAACTATTAACCAATTTTTCTGATATTCACACTGACTGTGAAAAAAATGACAACATACTATCTACTCGATATAAATGCAACCAGAAATTCTCCCAACAGCTGCACAACACTGCATTAAGAAATTCCATTATAAGGCACTCAAGTATTCAAAAAATTTTCTTCGAAGTTATAATGATTCACTCAAAGGTCTTGAAGGCTGGTTTAAAATACATTTAATGTACCAGGTACGACCTAGAAACCACTGATTGCGGACCAAAGAGTCCATAGGAGATAAAAAATACTAGTTATTTGATCTTTTCTCAGTCTGGACAGGATTTACTACATTTGTTCTGAACCATGCACACAATTGTAAAACCAAGTGGTATTAATCATGAATGCTCTATGCAACGTTGGATCGTTGAATTTTTAAACCTATATTTTCCAGAACAACATGTAGCTATACTGACCGAAAGGTGAAGAGAAAAAACCTAAAGGAACCACCCGAGTACGGGCAAGCTATTACACAATCCTTTGCAAATCCTTAGATTTGACCCAGTGCAGAAAAGAGTGCAAATGTAGTGATTCTATGGAGAGCGCTTAAGACATTCACTAAGGTAGTGTTCTTTAAGAAAAACCTAAACTTACACTCATGCGTGCCATACATTAAACGGGAAAAAAAACGATTTCATCAGTCAACAGTAAGTACTTTCTTCAAAGTAGAAAAACAAATACTTTCACATCAAGGAAACTTATTTTTTGGGATACAACAAAAACATGTAACTGAAACTGAGTCGTAGATAACTTTTCCTGGTCTCATCATAATATAATAGATAATGCTATTGAACAACCCTATGATTGATAACCATGTTAGGAAAATGCAATAATATATACATTAAAATTGAAAAATGGTACTAATAAATATAAATTGAGAAAAAAAAAACCAATACATATGTGAATTTAAACATTTCTAAATGCTTCTTAGCACAAATCTTTTGTAAGAATAAGTATGATAAATATATATATATATATATATATATATATTTATACATATATAAACAATTTAATTGTGGACAGAATAAACAATATGCATTATTATAACAATCTCATATTATAATAAGATCATAAAATAAAAGAGTCTCTAATGATAACTTAGTGAAATCACAATATAGACAAACTGTCATATATACAATATCTCAATTTTATATATGATGTATTAAGGAAATTATGATAAAGTATCTAACCTATGAATTGTAACTTTCTTTCATCAGTCTGTTCACTAATTACCCAATCACATTAACACTAGGATATTACTCTCTTCTACCACCAAAAAAAGCCCTCCCTGAAAGACCAAAAACTTCATTTCAGCTATGTATCATAAACATAAATAAAGTAACTAGATGGCCACAAATATCCCAAATGTTTACCAGTTTAAGATTGAGCAATTCCGGTCACAGATTGCTCACATATGCCAGGTAGGGCAAAGTGTTGACAGTAAAGTAACCGAGTAAGTATTTTCAAAAAATTATAATTAACTCCAAAAAATTTCCTTCCTCTAACAAATACATTACCCAATTTTATTAACATCAGAGAAATTAGAATGAGGAGTATGAGATGCTTCAGTATCTAACTTCTACCCACCCACGTACATCAACATGGTAACCCTTAATTCACTTAGCCACAAAAAAGGTTGCAGTTGTAGCTGAACATTACATCTGTCACCGATTAATCATTCTCCTGAGTAGTCTCAGACAGGGTCATGCTTAAAGGCTACACAGACAGCTTGAGGAGCAACACTTGTGCAACTTGCTGTTTTGCCTCTCTAGAGTACAGGGTCATGATTAGAGACTTACACAGACAGCTTGACGAGCAACACTTGTGCAACTTGCTGTTTTGCCTCTCTAGAGTACAGGGTCATGATTAGAGGCTACACAGATAGCTTGACGAGCAACACTTGTGCAACTTGCTGTTTTGCCTCTCTAGAGTACAGGGTCATGCTTAGAGGCTACACAGATAGCTTGACGAGCAACACTTGTGCAACTTGCTGTTTTGCCTCTCTAGAGTACAGGGCCATGCTTAGAGGCTACACAGACAGCTTGACGAGCAACACTTGTGCAACTTGCTGTTTTGCCTCTCTAGAGTACAGGGTCATGCTTAGAGGCTACACAGACAGCTTGACGAGCAACACTTGTGCAACTTGCTGTTTTGCCTCTTCAATTCAACACCCAAACAGGAGGGAGGAAGCTAAACAGTGGGGTTATGGGAGGAAAGCAGGGTCACCATGTGATGGTGCTAAAGGGAAGATCACAGTAGTCATCTTTCCTTTATCAAGTGAGGTTACCCGAGGAAATTAGTGTTCAGCATTGTGGTGAGCAGATCTACTGACTAAACTGGTAGTATGCCAAACCAATCCTCATGCATGGTCAATTTCAGATTTCTTGGCTGGGCGAAAGATCATCAAAGATACCAGGCAATGTAGAGAGGAAATCAACATGACATTCCTGATTAACTTATATGTGGCATCAAACACCTGTATGTCAACTTTATAACAGTGTGCAGCAGACATGTTGAAGGAATTAATATCCTTGTCTAGGCTATATAAGCATGAAGGATAATCATCGTTATGTGATTTGTATCATCCAAAAACAGGTTCTCAAGTTTCTACTGTCATGAATTAAAGTCAAGAGATGCCTGGTAATTTCTGTAGTTTATGATGATTGTAGTACAATTCCTTAGGACAAATGTTCATCTTTGTTAACAATGTCCAACAAGCTTTGACAATGTATGTAGTATTGACTGGCAGTGGGGGCCAGCATTCCAATGATTTCAAAATTCTGCAAATCTCTTTGATTGCCACCTTAAAATTTAATTCTGTTCTTTCCATGGTTGGATCAAAATGTTCAGGCAAGTTTGTGTTGCCCCTTAATCAACTAAAGTATTGTACTCTTACATGCTCTCCATCCATGAGAATTGCGTTCCATATTGCAATGATGATGCCAAAATCATTACCATGTGCAATAAGACTCTGCCTGTTGAATATGCAGGTAGGGGCATCCAAGTAATGTCCAGCATGGTCGATGGTCAGTTCAGACCAAATTAAATGGCTGAATGGACATCTCTAAATATGTACTGATTTTATATAAAGAGGATTTAGAGTGTGTTCTTTATGCATGGCCTTTTTACAATGCTGGACTAACACATTAAGGCCATACTGCACACATACTAAATGGATGTGTGGAGAAACACACAGGTTTATCTCATGGCTGTCCTCCATGACTTTAAAATGTCTGCACTTTTTGCATCTGACTAACATATCTTCAAAAGAAAGAACAAACAAGTGTATACAGCAAGTTAACTTGCATTGCAAAGATGACCTAAGAAGTCTGCAATAAGCATGATTTAACAACACAATATAATTACCGAGTTTAAAACATGAGTGTTACTGACTGGCATCATATCAGGAACATCGAATGTTAAAAAACATAAATACAAATAAATTTACTATGAAAGAAACAAATATTGTATACACTAGGTTTACAAACCTTTCAACTTAAGTTATATCACTGAAAAAAATTGTTGGATGGTCCAAATTAAATACAACTGCAATGAATTTTTGGAGACACTGTTAAGCAAATCTTTTAAAATTTTGGACATGGGTGGCCACCTAGTGGGGGACATGTAAGTTTTAATTTCCTTTGTCTATACAATATATTGATGGAAAGACACTTTTACTCTTTAAGGGAGGGCTGGATTCAGAGGTAATAGAGAGCAACTTCCTGATGTTAATGCGATCATAAATGTATTTGACATTGTGGAGAAATTTTGTCATTTTAATTATGTAAGTATTACTGGTTCATTCTTGCCACAAAGTTTATATCAGTTAAACAAAAGTGCAATTTTTGTTTACATCTTGGTATAGTTTGTATAATTTAGTGCCTCACAGCAATATCACATATCTGTTTAAATCTTTGAAACTGTCATAACATTTACATAAACCTGCACTATCATTCAAATGTACTTGAACTACTAATAAGTATTACACTTCAAAGCAGGATGAAGTTACTAAACCCCCCTCTCTCTGTGACACAATGTACACTCATACTAAAGTCAACTTTTGTATGGTTAGGTTAGAATACTGAATTTCTACCATACTGCTTTAATTCATAAGACTCCAGTTAAAATGTTATAATATCACTTTAACAGTTTTGAAACTGCCATGGTGAGGTGAACAATGCTGAATATGATGATGGGCAAACTTGCCTGAATTCAGTGCATGGCAGTTTTAAACTTGAGTAGCTGTGGGAAATTTATTTACAAAGATGGAATTTGTTAATGCAATGTAAAATTTACCCTCACAAGCAGCCACATTTTGTTATCAATTTGTCCAGAACCAATATTTAATTACAGTGTGGTAAGTAATCTGATTATCTTACCAGATGTCTGTTTCTGGATGTCAGGTTTTCATTACTGAAAAAAGTGTTGGCTAAAATACATGTACCATTAAGGTTATAATTATATTATGAATGCTGACATTTGAAGGAAATGGGGTCAGCAGTGTTGTAATTGAACTTTGGGCTTCACACAGCAGATTTGTTTAAAAGTGATGGTTATGAATGATGTTTTGAATGTCAAGACCATAACAAGGTCAGATAGAAATGGGGTGAGCAGTGTTTTGATAGAGCTTTGGGCTTCATTCAGTGAAAATATTGTTTTAATTGGTGACTACGATTGACACAGTTGTCAAGACCATAACATTGTCAGATAGGTTAAAATAGATTTTGTGGAATAACACACACACAAACACACATACAAAGAGAAACAAACATATAACAAAACTGGGTACCAGAAAAAGACCGAAAAAAATCATGTGACAGTTCACTTCCTGTATAATAAGGCATTTCATTTACAAATGTTTCATCTGCAAAATTAAATAGCCACATAAGAATAAATCATTACAATACTTGAACATGATATCAAATAAATGAAGAAATAATACTGTAGAACAAAATAAAAGTTATTAGACTTAACAACAACATGGAGAGTTCACATGCCAAAAGAAATTTATGTTAGGAAGTCTTAAATAAACAAGAGCATAAAATAAGAACATTTTGTAACAGTGGAAAAATTAAGTAAATGGAAAAAGAATTATTTTAAATAAGAAACAGCATATGTACCAAGAATCAAATGTTTTTGAATGCTTTTGTAATGCACATGCCAACGATACCCCACTCACATTTCTTGCCCAAGAATATGACCTATTAATTTATGTTACCTTGAAATAAATCTGTTTTTAATAATTAACGCTATTTTTAAAGGAAGATATTAACTACTTTAAGTTATATGCAGCTTTCCTCCTATGTACTCTTATAATTACACATCTCACAAATAAAATCACCCTCTGAAAAGGCCACACATCTTATAAGGTCACTTTCCTGGAGCAGAAGTGGTGGCCGTATATAAGGGGGACCACTGTATGTAAATAACACTATTGCCAGGATGGGAAGGGACTTCTGGAGTCCTGATTAGTATCAAGTCATCTAGTTTGTGAGCTGCATGAACTGAGTATGTACATAATAACATTGCCTGGATGAGACATGGATTTTTGGAGTCTGGATCAGTTTCAAGTTAAACTCCTTATCAACCAATTAGATTAATATTTCAAACTACATAGGTTACATGCTTTGTAAATGTGCACAAAACTCTTCAGATTTTTATCAGTGGAAGCAGTGTAAGTATATGCTTGAACATGTATGCAGGTGTGTAAGATGGAGAGGGAAGGAAACTGATTCAAAAATACTGAGAGAAAAAAAAAACCTTGAACATAATGTGAACAATGAAACTTAACTGTAAACTGTAGTTTGTTTTATCTGTTGGTTTACGTTTCTATTTTTCAGGTCTGAATATGATTAAGAAAGATGCCATGAGCCAAAGTCTGCATACAGTCTCAATTACTAATATAATTAATCATTATAAATACCACAAAAGAATTCTAATACCACTAAAATATTATAATATCATTAATTCTAATACACTAAAAAATTTTAAAACCAATAAAACTTTCTAATACCACTATATAATTCTAATATCATTATAAATAGCTTTTTACCACCTAGAGGAAATATGGAAACATTTTATAAAACCATTGTGTAACTTTAAATATAACTGATCTGTCAAAATTCTTACCCTATGTAGGTATATTTATTGCTGCCTATGGATGAATATGTACACTGTGCTATCTGTAACAAAAAAAAAGAACAACGACAAAATGTAGGACAAAGGTAAATTTATGCAAGAAATAGTTTTCAACGAAGAATAGCACATCTAGGAGCCACTGCTTTTTTTAAATGTATGATAACAATGTATATGTACCTAATAAACAATCTGTTCAAGGATAGAAACATTATAAATATGACAATATATTCTCATAAAAATATGTGTAATACCCTTAGTGTGAAACAATACAATCTGTGTAATACCCTTAGTGTGAAACAATACAATCTGTGTAATACCCTTAGTGTGAAACAATACAATCTGTGTAATACCCTTAGTGTGAAACAATACAATCTGTGTAATACCCTTAGTGTGAAACAATACAATCTGTGTAATACCCTTAGTGTGAAACAATACAATCTGTGTAATACCCTTAGTGTGAAACAATACAATCTGTGTAATACCCTTAGTGTGAAACAATACAATCTGTGTAATACCCTTAGTGTGAAACAATACAATCTGTGTAATACCCTTAGTGTGAAACAATACAATCTGTCAATCTTTAGATCAATTTGACTATACAAAATGAATTTCCTTCAAGCCTCATTCTACACACTTGTGTTCTTATCAAACATGGAATACTGTAAAACAATGCTTTTTAACAACTTATTTCTTCAGCTGTGCCTGTAATTTCTTAAAGCAGCTGCACGTTCAATAATATATAAATAGATATGAAATGTTTTAACCACTATAATTTAAACTGCTCCAACTTAACCTGCTGGGTGACTAAAATAAATGAACTAATGAAAAAGAGTACCCACCAAATAATCTCCTGGTTGAATTATGACAGGCTTCTGCACTGGGTAAAATGCCTGAAAGGACAAACAAAATATAGTCAGTATGCAAGGTGCAAATTTAATACAATGATATCAGTGCATGCCACACTTAAGAAAACTCTGCACACCAGGAAAAGGTGTTCCTTAGGAACAGAATGCCACTAAAACAAGAATCCCTCAATATGACTGCTACTCTATTGGCCAACAAGTGTCCCTAATTGGGACTGATACTTTATTGACCAATGAAAGTCCTCAATGGAACTGATACTATATTGATCAACAAGTGTCCTCAATGGAACTGATACTCTATTGATGAACACAGAGTTCTCAATGGAACTGATACTCTATTAATGAACAAGAGTCCTCAATGGAACTGATACTTTATTGATGAACAAGAGTCCTCAATGGAACTGATACTCTATTAATGAACAAGAGTCCTCAATGGAACTGATACTCTATTAATGAACATGAGTCCTCAATGGAACTGATACTTTATTGATGAACAAGAGTCCTCAATGGAACTGATACTCTATTAATGAACAAGAGTCCTCAATGGAACTGATACTCCATTGATGAACAAGAGTCCTCAATGGAATTGATACTCTATTGATCAACAAGAGTCCTCAATGGAACTAATACTCTATTGATGAACAAGAGTCCTCAATGGAACTGATACTTTATTGATCAACAATTGTCCATCAGGGGACAGATACTCTATTCATCAATAAAAGTTCATCAGTGGGGTTGATACTCTATTGGCCAATAAGAGTTTGTCAATGAGACTGATACTCAACTGGCCCAAAAGAATTTAATTGGTTATCAGTCTATTTTTCTATCCTTATATTCTTTTTTAACTGTCAAGTATTCAAACCATGCATAATATTCTTGAGAAACTCTACCATACCAAAACTGGTAAAAAAACCTATTTTTTGTTTTAGTTAACATGTTCACAAGACACCAGAAAGGGCAGTATACAATTATATGTCATCGTCTTTAACCTTCAACCTTATAGCATTAACAGAAAATAAGTGAACTGAATTGTCTCATTCAACAAGATACTTCTGCATGCTTAAGTTAGGTAGAATCTGTAATTATTACTGATGTGTGTGTGTGGGGGGGAGAGAAACAAAAATACAAAAAGTTATTAAATTTACATTATTCAAGGTAATCCTCAAATATATACATAAAATGGGTTTGATAAAATAATTCATCCTTGCTACTGTTAATAAGCTCATGAGCCCATACTAAAATTACAAGACCTATGAACATCAAATCAATGTCAGTGCTATCAACTGCTTTACTGGTATGCAACTTAATACAAATTCTAGTCAACATAAAATTTGTATATGCTCAAGTCACTGTGTTCATAAACTCAATCAATTACAAAAGCAGATAATGACCTGACTTGATGCCACTGCCAATTAAGTCTGGTTTTCAAACTGTCACAAAAGTGTGGATATGTTGGCAATCTGTAGTACTCTAATTCAGAACCAATTACATATTACAAAATGTTTGTTAGCAAAATCCCCATGACAAGTCCACCATACAAGCAAAAGAAACAAGATTTTAAGGTGGTCATTTTTCTGAAATGCATTTTCAACCAGAACCAATAACATTGCTAAGATTCTGATGAAAGCTGTACTAATTACCACAATGAAGGTCTAATTATCATCATTTTCACAAAAGACTAACCAGATATCATTTGAAGTCTTTTTAACCATAATCCAATTTTAATAGCTTGTCCAGGCAAAGTAGTGAAAACAAGAGTTTCAAGATGGCTCCCACAGGAAATAATAGATCTTCAAGGGGCACCATTTTTCATTAAAGACCATCTAAATATATGTTTGTTTTGAATAGACGCTGCATGGTTCAAGGACTGGAATGAATCCTGTATTATAAATATAAACATTAAACCATTTCAAACAGCTGGAATTATTCTACTGTGATATCATTATCTGCCAGTTTGTCTCTAGTTGTACTTTTACATTTACTTAAGCACCTCTTTACTAAGCTCCATACTTTTCTACAATCTGAGAATCTGGGAACATTTTTCAGAACATTGTTCCCTGCATAATCTGTCACAGATATTAAAAGTCCTTGTTTCACAATAAATTTTTCAAACAATACTTCAGCATTCATTACACTGAAGTGTGCTTGTCATGTAGAATTTGAGCTAAGATTACTAGTAAATTCCATAGCTTGGCCAAAGTAATGTACTTTGTAGTAGAAAGATATCTCTGAGTGTACATTCATTTTACTTGTCAAGTAAAAGGGTTTTCCACAAAAATTGGAGGCATTTGATATCTTTTTACAATACACTTGGCCATATCTGGCTGTACAGATGGTTTTTTGTTGTCATCTGAAATTCTTATGCTTTTAATATATCAACACAATGACATATGATTACGGGAATATTCAAATTTTACAAATAGTTGGCAATGCTCACAACAAAACAAAGAAAAATATGGTGATGCTATGCTTTCATGGGATTCTACCTTTGTTTACGAGAACATGAGATGCAAAAAGAATTCAAAACTAGTTTAGCTAGCAACTTTCAGATTTTGAAACCAATTTTTCTTTTTGATTTCAGGACATAAAAATAAGAAATTTTAATAGCATATTCAGTATACAGAATTAAAGTTCCAAATTAGGAAAGATTCAGGTGAAACAGGAATCAATGGCAGGTGTGCAAAGAATTGCACAAGAATGATTCCACGCACTGTTTATGAATTCCATGACTGTTCCAATTCTAACAATGCACACAGACAAGTATTTAATCACACTTTGCAGTTCTAAAATTCCCATTTTGAGAATCCCCCCCACTGCACAATGCAATTAAGCAATTTTACAGCTCCTCATCATTTGTGCAACATGCATAGACACACATGTATGGTTTACTTGGTTAGAGTATTGGGATCTTTAAAGTCATTATTCTGGGGTTCTGTTTCTTGAGTAAAGGAGGCCAATGTTTCTTGCATATCTGGATTTTTGTCTGTATTGATGATTATCAATTTCATATACAATATTTATTTCAAATATATAGTGGCAGTAGTTGCACTTTCATGACTTTATTAATCCATAACCTTCATCCTGGTGGGGGTAGATGCCAGAAACAAAATGTGTAATATTACTTTAGGAACTAATACCACAAATTTTGTTTAAGTTTATCTACAACTAAGATGAGAAAGGATGGATGAATGGACAGACAGACATCACATCATCCATGTCACATTTTAAAAAGCATGGGGACAAAAATCTGTATATTACATGATACATTAAAAGTTTTCTGTAAATTACTTTGCATTTGAATAAAACTAATGACATCTTAAATTATCACTGCCTTAAAACCATCATCATCACAATTATCAATATCATCAGCAGAACATAATTAACCACCTCTATCATCATTGCAACCATTAAATCACATCAATATTGTTACGTATATGTGATTAAATTGCTTGTGTGTAAAGTTTATAATTCTTTTTATTTCATTTTTGTTTTATTGCATTTAATTGCAAAGAATATTTTTTCTCAGATTCAGGATTCTAATTTTAGTAGGGAGATATAATTTTAGCACAAACTTTGTTTATTTAAGACAAAATAGTAATACGTGAGAATTGACATTAAGTTCGTCCTAACTTGTAACAAATCAACAGGAAGTTAAAATGATTGGTCAGCATCACAGACATACTTCTTTCATGTGAACACTGTCTGTAAACAAACTTTTTTAATGATTGGCTTTTAAGTCGGTTTTCTCTGGATGACGTAACAAAACTAGCGTACTAAGAGACCACATGACCAATCTCGCGAGATTTGAAGTGATGTTTTGAGTTTAAATACGCATTCTCAAAATTGGTTTTGGCACAGTCATTCAAAACCTTGAAGAAACGTGTTGTTTTTAATTTGTTGCCAGAATATTTTATTCTTTTTTTGATTTTTGCATTCAATAATTTATTTTCCTGGACACTCAACAAGTTGACTTTCTTATAAAAAATTCTGAAAGATATTCAAGGAAATTAATTCTGGAAGTTTTCGGAAACAATGACTGTGATTTATGTGAGTAATTATTGTTATTCATATATTGGACTACATCTGACGTCATACATCGTTGAGACTCGAACCCAGATTCTTATTTGACTATTTAGTGATTGGACTTGTGTTTTTATTCTTAGAATCATATATGGATTATATTCACAGATTGCAAGTCCTTTTACAACTTTTTAGATTGTTGTCTAGGGAAATAAATTATTTTGTTAAAATTTACAAAGCTTGTTGGCTCTCTCTTTTTCTTGTTACTGAGTATGAGCACTTGTCACATAACAATATATAGTCATTATTATTCATCATCATCATTTTCATTATCAATTTACAATCATGTAATTAACCATTATCACTGTCATCAAAGTTATCTTCATCATTATTACCTGTGGCCACTGAGGATTGCCCTTCCCTATCATATTCCAAGTTGAGTTCTTCACATAGCCAGATATCACTGTCGCTGTTAAAATAAAGCAATACATGCAATTATTTTTATGGGAATATAATGGGTGCAAAGCACCTCACTACAATGCTTTTCAGTGAAACTAAGAAAGAGTATATAAGAGTGATGAGTGTTGCAAAAAAACCCCACCATATAATTAGGTACCATATATATTCAATTATGAGTCCAACTGCAAACTGCACAGACCCAGATCTGCCAATGCATAATGCACTGGCAGATTAGAATCTGTGCAGTTTCACAGGAGTAGTCAGCAGAACAAACAACACAGACACCCATCTGAGGGGCATGTGATGCTATGGTAGGTCAGGCTTTTTGTTGTTTTTTTTATAAAAATTATAAGCAAGTATCATACTGAAAACTACAATAAAAGGCCCAGAGTGGCCGAGTGGTCTAAAGCGCTGACTGTTATGGATAACTGCTATCTCACCTCTGTATGCGTGTGTTCGAGTCCAGACTTGGTTAACGTGGGTAAGTGAGAAAGCCTGCCAGTAGCTTCTTGTGGGTCAGTGGTTCTTCCCAGGGTTTTCCAGGGTTCTTCCTCCACCATTAATACTGGCCATCATGTATAGCCTATCTTGTGCTCAAAAATGGCGTTAAACCCTATAACAACAATAACAACAACAAATAAAAGGCTATGTAACAAAAGGGTATGTTAAATGTAATATTTCTTTATAGTCAGGTGTACAATCACATCAAGATGAGCTTGAATATGTAAAGAAATGAAATAAATTACAGTATATTTTCATTTACAAGGCAGGCTGAACTGTAAACTGCAAAGACCCAGATCTGTCATCACATAATGCACAAGCAGATCTGGGTCTATACAGGTTATTTTGTGTAATCAGTTGGACAAACAATACAGACACTTCTGACAGATTTTTGCAATGATGCAATGATAGATTAGGGTCTATTTTGTTTGTCCTTGGATGAAAATTCCCTGGCCCAATGAACCCACAAAACTAGCATTAGTCCCTCAAAGGGAGTGACACTATAATGATAAAGCAAACTACTGGAAATTCAAGAAAAGACAATTTTTTCTTTTTAATTGCTGAGTGCTGAAAACATCTAGGATGTTCCTAAGCAATAAGATTTCAAAGTATCCACCATGGTGGACATAATGAATGAACATGCACCAGTTCCATTTAGGGCAAACTCGACATCACTGGCAGATTTTTGGTTATAGAACCCCACCCTGTAAATATGATAATCAATTCTGCAGGTCCTGTAACAGTAATAACAAGATTTTTTAAAATGGCTTTGTAGTAGCCATATTTAATATATAAATGGTACCATTTCTGAAGGAGAAGCTATGACGGCTAGTGATGAGGCCATATTAGGGGGCAGATTTGCATTCAATTCATTAAAGACCAGCTAGACATCAGAAAAAGTGTTCAGGGGGAAAAAATCCAACCTATGATTTAGGATTTCAGATTGATGACATCAAAATTATCAAGATGTCAGCTGAGATGGCCATATCTAAGGTCAGATCATACAAATTTTCATTTAGAACCAAAAAAGATATCATTTGAAATATTTAGTGAAAAGTCCATTTTGATTTAACTTTCTGTTTGGTAGCAACAAGATTTTTAAAATAGCTGCTGTGGTGGCCACACTAGATGTCATATCAGCATAATTTTCACTGAAGACATACTTGTGTTGGATGACAGAAAACAGGTCATAAGCTCTTCTTGTCTACTACAAGTGAAACTAAAAATCTCTGCTAGGCATAAAGAATTTCATGCAACTAGTACAATCTCTGAACAGCAAAAACAAAAAATGTAAAAAATAAAAATAAAACTTGAGATCATTTTTCTCCATCATTATCCATGTTGTCACCATGATCTTGATCTTTAACCTATATCACTCACAAGTGTCACATTGTGGGCAATGAATAAAGTTTGTGCAAATAGAAGAATGATGTAGCCATTTTGGACAATATGAAACAAAACTTTTAACCAGATTTCATTTTTTAAAAAAACTATACTGTGACTGCATTGTCTGTCCTTAGTTCAACATAATGATGTGGCTATATCTTCACCTGTATAAACTGCATTACATCTATTCAACACGTCTTGTCAAGGTACAACATAACACAAAGCATTTCAGCAAGAGAAAAAAAAAACCTAAAGCGTACCATGAATGGCATCTTATATGCCTACCCAATGTTAATGAGTATTTTATGTTGCTTACTGAAAGTTTTGTTCAGAAGTTAACTTTTATCTATCAGCTGCCACGACCCTGGCCATCTGATACCCAAAACAAAGGCTTTTTTCTAATTCAAGTCCTCCCAAAGGTTTGGTCATTATCTATGATGTAGAGCTTATGTTACTGTGTGAAAATAATTGTTTTTTTTCTTAAGATTGTCCTTGACCTTTGACCCTAACATTAAAGCGCTTTTTTTTTTTACGTCCATGCCTTCTTCAAAGTTTGGTCAAGGTATGGGGTATATGTGATGCTACTATGTGGAATCCATTTTTATTCTCTGAGTCACATTAACCATGACCTTTTGACTAAAATGTCAACAGGGTTCTTCCCCATCCCAAATGTAAGCCTTCAACAAATTCTGGTAACTGTTGAAGAACTGCTTCTTCTTCTTTATGGTCACAATGACCTTGACATTTCACCTTTGGAGCCCAAAATTTATATGGGGTCATTCTTACTAAGGTACAAGCCATCTACTGTTACTGTAACTGTTGATGGTGGACAACTCAACTTATTGTGCCAAATGCAACTTGGTAACAGAGACTGATGGACAGCATTACACCATACTATGCTTTGCCTTACAGTGGGTGTATCAAATTGACTCAACCACAATAACTATAACTGGATGCTAAAGTCAAAGAAGTTCTTACCTTTTCTTCAATACAAGTAGGAGACAGAAATAAGAGTCCAAGGGGAAACATGAAAAAAATCTCTAAAACTGATTTGGTGTGTTTTGGTGTTTTACAGCACAGCATCACATCTAAGGTTATATTTTGTCCCAGCAAGTAGAGTAAATTACCTTGTCCAATTGAGCTGATGCAAATAAAATAATTATTATATAAATACTATAATTAAAAGATGCCCTCAAATCCTTTCACTAACACAATCTGGGAACAAAACTGAAATTAATTTGACACCTTAACTGTACCCATCACAAAACTAGTGAAAATCTAAACAAAGAACAGAATTTTTCTGCAAGATGGAATTCTGGATATGTAATCAATTGGTGAAGTCCTTTGATTTCTGAAAATACTCTGATGTCACATATTTTTGTGCATATCTATTTTCAGAGTTTTGCAAACAAAATGACATTTTCATTAGCATCTAATTTTACGGACTGGGGAAGATATTATATTATTTTCACAATGGGATCATTATTTGCTGGGTCTTTAAATTTATGGGTCGTTGAAACCACAACATTTATACAAACTGGTACCCCTCCAGAAATAGTTAATTCACAGCATAATAAAGAAAAGAGTTTTATACAAATTAGCTTACACAGTGAATGAGCGTGAGTTCGGTAGCCAAAAGGATAAATTGGATCCTCCCAGTCAAACTTACAGGAAACATTGGCAGTCACTTCTGTAAAGAGATATTCATTTTCTAGTATAAAAGCAGCTACTGAAAAGAAATCAATTTCCATTAAAATGTCTTTAAACCAGCATTGCTCTCATTGGATATTAGGATATACACAAAAAAATAGCACCTGAGAATGTTAAAACTTAGTGGAGTTTTTGATTACTGTCTATCCTGAACCTTACTCAATAATACACTGACTCAGCAAAAATGCAGAAAGACTAAGGATTGCTACTGAATGTACAGGATAACTCCATTATAAGGCAGATCATTATAACACAAAATTTGGATATAACACAACTGAATCAAGTCAGCTGACTTTTTTGTCTTAGCTGTTTTTTATTCCTCAACATTTTGCCCATAACGTCAGCCAAACTGACATGACATAAAAATAATTCCACGAAGCTTTTAAAATCGACAGATTACATATCAATGTCCTTATGTAGCAATGATTAATTTTCCCAGAACGTGGGAGTATCTTAATAAGGATTTTTATATGTGTGTATGATTTGAATTTTTAACATAGCTTTGAATGATTTTTCTGTCATACTGTGACTATGTCTGCAGTGTGGCAGTTTATAGAGATGTCTAGCAATAAGGCATCATGCCACAGACATGTAACATGATGTCCCACCCAGTCACATTTATCCTGATACCAGGCCAACCAGCCCTAACGCTAACCTCTTAATTCTGAGCACCAAGCAAGGCATCTGTTAGTACCATTTTTATAAGTCTTTAGTATGACTTGACATGACTGGGGTTTGAATCTGTGACCTTCAGCATCTGAGGCAAAGACTCTTAACCACTAAGCCACCAGTGAAAGATATAAGGATTTTTTTATAAATTTGCAGGTAGTATTATAAATTTCTCTAGGTCTGACTGGTCTTTTCACTTCTTTACCAACATGCTACATGTATTATTTTGAATTTAAAATCATTCTTATTATACTCTGGTTCTGTACATAACACTCTTGGCTTTAGGGGTCACTGTCTGTTTCATATCTCCCCTATGATTTTTAATTACTGAAAATGATGCAATTATTAATAAAACATGTACTTGATCATCTGGGATATCATCATCATGTGATCCGGAGTACTAACCAGCATATCCTTCTTTAAATAGACTAGCAAGACAAAACATTTTCTTACTTTCTGTGTTGGGTGGTATTTCCAGGTCATATGCCAGCATCAAGTAAATACCAGCCATGTATTGTTGTCTGAAAAAAAAGAACTAAAATATAATTATCATCCATGTACTTTAATGCCAACTATAAAATAAAAATAGGAAAAAACTCAAGACATATTTTCTGTCATATCATATAAAATTCTTTTATTTTCTTTAGACCATTAAACTGGAAGACTTTCTAACATTTAGCAACCTTTATTTTTACCAGTACATTGTGGAATACTACAGCAGATGAGTCATATGTGGCACAAAACACTTATGCACAATTAAAATTGATTCTTAATTGAGGCAATGTTGCTTGTCTTCCAAACAGGAATTTTCTTATAACTCATGGCACACATCCTCCATTTATACACCCTTCAAGTGGTCATAAAACAGGTAGTCTTTTAGGAGGTAAAATTAATTTTAATTATGTAATACTTACATGCTGCAACTGCATTGCTTACTTTTCTGTGACAATAATTACTCTGGTCCATTTAATGCAAAAAATTCCCTCCTCCCATTAATGGAAAGTTCTTTAAAGTCCAAAACAAGAATAAACAAACACCGTCTGCCCCCAACATCATAGGCTAGTACAGAAGCTAGTATCATTTCTAGGGACACGCAGACTAATTATGAGATCAACACAAATTGGGAAATGGAAATCTGGCAACAACTACAAGAATTACACCATTAAACTTTAGTTTTAAAAAGCATATATCAATAAAATATTACCTCTCACTAATGTGCTATGAATTTGATAGTGAAGGGAGAATGATCATCTAAAAACTGGCATAAGAAAGGATATACTCACCTTTTTGATAGTGACATTCACTAAAAATGTTATCAGCTTTGGGCCACATTTTGTGCCACAGCTACTGACCCTGAAGCAAATATGCCTATGATTTGGTGTACCATAGGCCAAAAGTAGAAGAACAGAAGAAGGTAGTGTGCCTGCCAAAATGGAACTTTCACATATTCCAGTGAGAAACAGGTGAGATATAACTTAAACCTAATAGGTCTATTCTTCATGAATGAATGGTCCCTTTTAGTGTGAGATTGATAAGCCCTCTTAATTAATAGAACCACCTGGAAATTGTGGATGCTGAAATATCACCAGAGCCCTTTAATGGAAGTGAAAGATGCTTCCTACCTTTCCTTCTCCCTTTAAAACAGTCAAATAGAACTGTAAAGCTGTAATTGGACAAATGAGTTGATCTTTTTCATTCCAAGCACTGATACAAATGAGACTGGGGATCTCTATGGATAATGGAACTCCTGAAGGAAGCTTACATTATGCTAAAATATATCCTAGTTGGCTGATGAGAAAAAAATGACAACTGCTGTTGACCATAAACTTTATTTTCTCAATAAACAGTATGAAGCTTGCTTCTTCATCTCACTAACGTTGAGGAGAACAGTAAAATAGGATTGTGAAAGAAGCTTTACCCAAAGTTGATAGGGTTGTTTTGAGAGAATAAAACAAGCATGAGAAACTCCAGCTGGATTTGCGTGAGCATGACAGTGGTCTTTGCAGCTCAAAATACTTCAAGAGGTTGGAAATTTAAGAATCTGAACCAAAGGCCAGGCCTTTTGAGAAATTGATCATGCTGCGGGTTGCCCTTATCCTTTGATAGAAGAAACTCAACCACTACACCCACAGAGAGACAGCCTGGATTAAAGCATTTCCTTCTGCACCAATTGCAAAAGATTCTCCACTAGACAAAACAAACTTTGGATATGGAGTGTTTCCTGGTCGGCAGGTTGCAAGATCACTAGAAAACTTGTCCTGGTGGTCATGTGGATCACTTGAAATGAGACAAAGACAGGAAATCTGTCAGCTGTTGTGCAGAAGATAGCTCCTTCACTGAGACGGAAAGTCTCTCCTCTGAAGCAATGTGTTGGGATCTGAAGCTGTTATTGTCTAGTCTGGCAAAATTCATCTTCCTTATTAATAACTGCTAAAGATAGTGTACTTCAGACAAATTTAGGCTGATTTTATGAGCACATGGAAGAAGACAGTTTAGTTAGCTATGTGTTAAGATCATGTACAGTTTCCACATGTATAATATCCAAAGAAATTACAGTCAGTACATAAAGTAACGTAGAGGTATATTCAACAGTCTCTCCACTGTACATTTTGCAAATGAAAACAACTTCAACTTACACCAGCCACTCTATCCAAAATCATAATATCTGTAGAGTGACCCCTAATCAATGTTGTGAAGAAGTCCACCAAGGGACCCCACTCTGCTTGAACAAGGACTCTGTTAAACAGGTTGCTGTAGAGACTGACCATTCTGTGAGGACAATCTTGCCTCTCCTGGGCACACTGTCCACTAACATTTCATCCTACCTGGAATATGAAGAACTTGAAAGGCACTCCATTCCCAGGTTGCCTTTTGAAGGTGGTTTCAAACCTCCAGGTAAACTGAAAAAGCATGTGTGCCAGCATGTCACCCAAGATATGTTACCATTGAAATAACACACTGATTCCCTGCTGGGTTGACACAACTCTGTAGTGCTAAAGATACCACCCTCATTTCCAAACTACTTAGGTGTTGTTTCTTTCTGGGAATACAAACCATGAAGAGTTTTTTTCTGGGAATACAAACCATGAAGAACTAGCCCTTAAGGACCAAGTGAAAATATCCACCCTAATATGATGCACCTGTAAAACAGTCAGGAGTGAAGTACAGGGCATGCATGGAAACTCTTGTCAGAACCATGTCCCCATTTGCTCACCTGCTCAAATAGTGGTGAAATTTGGAGCCTCAAGAAATTCAAGCTCTCAGGAGATTCCTGTGCAGTTTCCAGTTCACCACACCTGCCAGAATAATAAACTGGACAGGGTGCAAACACAATCTTCCTAGTGGAATCAAATCTGCTGCAGCCATAAGGGATATATATATATATATATATATATATATATATATATATATATATATATATATATACACACACACACATATACAGTCTCTTGACTTGCTGTGCCTCCAAAAGGGACAGGATTCTATCTTTCCATCTTTCCTATTCGGAGGGACACAGGGATCTTGGAAACGCTTAATTACGCATATTTGGATGCAAACTTTTGATTTGGGAGACATAACATTGCCAACACAGGAGTCCTCTGTACGCACATTTCTTTTGCAAAGACGAATGTTTGGTGGCAGAATAAATATGTTCTAATCACTTTGAAAACTCAAGCAATGCTTTTATTGAATTTGTTGCTGACATTTTTGATCAAAGGTCGGCGTCTTGCTTTGATGAAGGTGCTTAAGTCACTGAAGATGCCACTAAAGGCTTTCTTTAAACAACGAAATACCCTTTTGTTATTGCAGCGGCAACATCATATTTGTAGAACATTGAGACAATTTTGTAATAAAAAAAAATCCTGAGTATATATATCGTTGCTTCAGAGGTAATCAGTGTTCAATGAAGTTGCAGCAAAACTATTTTTGCTTTTTAATTGCGGTCGTGTGGTCGACTGTAGTCATTTCATGTTTCCATCCTAAGAGGTGGTTGATTGTAGTTAGTCAGTTGCATGGCTATTTTGATTATATTACAGCATACAGTATCAAGGCCAGATATCAGCATAAGAGGATTATGATATAACAGTGCACTGTTAGGGTGGTTTGTCAACATGAAACAAGGATTTGTAACAATAGATTCCAATGCATTTTTAGATCCAAGTTTGTGGTTTCCTGTCATGTTGCCTTTGAATTTCTCCACTCCAAATCCAATACTGTATATACAGTTTTTATTATCCAAAAATGTTGTTGCTAAAAATATCGCCATATGGTATATTTTGTCACCAATAAGGAAAACAAAACAAATCACAATTTGCGACATTGGCGAAGCCCAGAGCAATCATTATTTTTAATTTTATTTCCGATTTTAGCCGCATAAATATTGTGAACTTAATATCAAGAGACCAGACAAAATGCCGTTTACAAGTTTAGACAAGTATTTTGGAGCTAAACAGAAAAATGACGAAGATTTCAATGTGATTCAGACCTGTGCCAAAGAACTGATAGTTTGAACAATTCAGATGTGACAGTAGGCAAGTGTAAGAAAGTATGTGATGCCTGTCTTAGTGTTTGGAATCAAAACTTTCCTTGGATTGACAAAATTCATTCTGATGGACAAACAAGAGCCATATGGTGGTGTAAAGAATGTAGGAAATTAAACTCAATGGCAACTACTGGTTCTTCAAATCTAAAAAGTTCCAAAGTTCAAGACACAAGACATCTAGAGACCACCTACTTGCTGCTGAGGCTCTTCATGCAACACAACGCAAATTAAATGTTCAACATGTAAGTAATAGCTTTCTCTTTCTTTTTAGCTTTCATTACTACAGAAAGTATTATAATTTCTGTTATGTAAGGGGTATATGATTGTGTGCATTTACTTTTTAAACTGCACCCTGACTATGGGTAAAATGACCTCCGACTTCAGTGGGATGTACAGTAATACTGCTGTAACTTATAATAATAAGTCAAGTCAGTCAGTAATTCTTTACAGTTAATTTAAGAACATTTATAATTCTGCATAAATTAACATACAAAGTAATTAAAGTGATGGGCAGAATTCTTTTTAAAAAAAGTTATATTTTTATGGACATCATCATGTTGTAATGAGTGTATTAATTTAAAAAAAAAATTAAATATTGGCTAAAATAACATAATTTTCTTTTTTTAAATTAAGTAATAATGAAAAGTATTTGAAAAATATTTTTTACAAATAACTAACACTTTTACCGACATCATCATGCAATGTATACAAATCAATAAACAAGTGACATCTGTGGCATGCGAGAGAGGCTTCAGTGTGCAGAACAAAATCAAGATAAAGGGAAGGTCCAGAATTAAACATGAGACCTTAGCACAATTGACGTGAGTCAAAGAGGGACCTAGTGTGGAGGAATACGATCCAAAGTCAAGCATAAAAAATGTAAAATGGGACATAGAAGAAAGTGAACTATATTGTACAATAAAATATTTGTATGTGATGTCAATTTTAATACATACTTTTTTTTAGAAAATAATAAATAAGTACCAATAAATAAAACTGACAATGTTTTGTCTGTCTATTCCTGGCATTTTAATGGATTTTCAGCCACTTCAACATGCTTCTGGGATGGGACTGCAATTTTTGCAGGTGGGAGTCCTATTTTTGCTAAGTTAGGAGTCCTGGACTCCAAGTTTTAAATCTTAGTGAGACCTCTGGGACATGGACTGATTCCTTGCTTGTTAGGAAATTCACCTCAATATATACAAAATACTGAGATGGAACTAGCTCTGATTTCTCTAACATAGTTCATACAGATTATATCATGAAATTCAAGGATTTTCAAAGATAAAAATTTAATTTCAAGCATTACAATTACCATATACACTCACTTATAAGTTGAGTCAAAGTGCAAATAAGATAAACTTTGATAGTATGCTGTAGCATAATGCACATGCAGATCAGGGTCTATGATGTTTTATATAATTACTCCCAACAATCTGCACAGACCATGATCTATCAGCGCATTATGTGACAACAGATCTGGGTCAGTGCAGTTTGCAGTTGGACCCATCTTATAAGCAGGTATATATGATAGCTGTGTAAAGAATATTAATTGTGCTATGCCAAGTACAACAAATGTAACAAGTATTTCCTTCTTAAACCAGACCTCAGGCCTAGATAGAGTCATTGTAACTCAAACAGTTTTGGAGACATGGGGGTTTGACTTGCATTCATCTCATATACATCAGTTTGGGAGTTAGCATTCTGATTTGTGAGTTCAACCTCAAACTGCACAGACCCAGACCTGCTGGCGCATAAGGTGCTGGAGCAATGAAAAAAAAAAGACAAGATATACCATGATCTGCAGGTGCATTATACTATGGCAAATCAGAATTTTTGTTGTTTGAAGTCTGAGTAGACTTACATGTGAGCATATATGGTAATTCCAATTATACCATGCACTTTAATGCTACAAGCAAGTTTCTACTGTTTCAAATGGTTTTAGGTTCAACAGGGCCTGAAACATCCCACACTTAGACTTTGATTTTTGATTATCATGATAGTCACATTACTACCATTAATATGACATAAGGTGAACTTACATGCTGTTGATCTACAATCTATTGAGATACATAACACATAGCTCTCTGTTTATTGCTTGGCCTTACCCATATATACAGCATGCTTATGGCATCATCTTTTTAAAACGTACATTCCAACACAGCGCACCTGATGGACTTTTTATAGACCATAACACACCAGGCAACCCAACAAAATGTAGGTTTCTGACTTGACCCCAAACAAGCTGAACAAAAATGGTATTCACTAAATCTTTTGGTTTGTTTCAGCAACAGTCACACTAAAAAGACAGGCTTCTGTGGTGATGGCTCAGTGTTAAGATTCTAGATCTATAACCAGAGATCAAGCAGTTGCTGGATGAGAAACACCGCTTCCGCCAAACCTACCTAAACAACCCCAATTCCACCTCCAGTAAACATGCATTCATCAACATACGCAGAACGGTTCAATAAAAACTCTGTAAATGCAAGACATTTGGCTTAGCAACAAAGCTGATGAGATACAGTGCTACGCTGACAAGCATGACATGAAAAACTTCTACAATTCCCCCCAAAAAAGTGTATGGACCTACATCTTCTTGATCATCACCCCTCAGTGCAGATGGTAACACTCTAATTACTGACAAAGAGAAGATTCTTGAATTATGGGCAGAACATTTTGACAGTGTCTTCAATCGCCTTTCATCCATCAACGAGGAAACCATCATCTGTCTCCCTCAATTACCCATCAACGAATCACTGGATGACCCTCCAACCTTGCTTGAGACACAGAAAGCGATTCATCTGCTCTCCAGTGGCAAAGCTCCCAGCTCAGATGCCATCCCAGCAGAAGTCTACAAGGAAGGGGTGTTCTTGCTAATGTGGCAGCAAGAGACAATCCTGCAGGAATTCAAAGATGCTTCCATAATCCACCTATACAAATGCAAAGGAAACCGACAGGCCTGCGACAACCATCGAGGTATTTCCTTGCTCTCAATTGCAGGAAAGATACTTGCCAGAATCCTACTGAATCGTCTCACTATGCACTCCTGCCAGAAAGCCAATGTGGATTCCGGAAAAAGCGTGGGACTATTGACATGGTGTTTGCTGCAAGGCAGCTGCAAGAGAAATGTCAAGAGCAAAACGTTGACCTTTTCTCCATCTACATTGACTTGACAAAGGCTTCTGATACTGTCAGCAGAGAAGGATTATGGAAGGTAATGGCCAAGTACGGATGTCCAATAAAATTTATATCCATGGTTCAGCAATTCCATGACGGCATGCAGGCATGAATCCAGGAAAATGGAGAATTGTTCAGTCTTTTTTTTCTTCACCATGCTGACTATTGCATTCAGAGACGGAGTTGTTGGAGTCGGCATCAGGTACCATACAGATGGAAAACTGTTCAACCCCAGGAGGCTACAAGTGAAATCCAAGGTTATGACAGATAACATCAGGGAGTTCTTATTTGCTGATGATTGCGCCCTCAATGTTGGCTCAGAAGCAGACCTACAATGCAGCATTGACAAGTTCTCCAGTTCTTGCACAAGATTTGGTCTCACCATCAATGCTAAGAAGACTGAAGTATTGCATCAGCCAGCCCCGGGAAATCCCTATACTGAGCCATACATCACTGTCAAGAGCCAAAAATTGAATGTAGTGAACCACTTCACCTACCTTGGCAGCACAGTTTCACAGAGTGTCACCATTGACGAGGTGAACCTCCGCATTGCCAAAGCCAGTGCAACATTTGGCAGATTGTATGAGAATGTATGGAATAGAAGAGGCATCAGCATCATGACCAAACTAAAGGTCTACAGGGCAGTTGTACTCCCCACATTACTCTATGCATGCAAAACGTGGACGGTGTATCAACGCCATGCCAGGATGCTGGACCACTTTCACACCACAAGCCTAAGGAAAATAATGAATATCAAATGGCAGGACCAAGTCCCAGACACCGAGGTACTAGCCAAAGCAGGCCTCTCCAGCATTCACACCATCCTGATGCAGTCTCAGTTACTCTGGGTAGGACATGTACACATGCCAGACCACCGGCTGATCAAGAGACTCTTCTATGGCAAGCTACAGCATGGACAGAGATCCCACGGAGGTCAGAAGAAACGCTTCAAAGACAATTTGAAAGCTGCATTGAAAGCGTTTAGCATAGACCCTGACTCATGGGAGCAAACAGCTAGCGATTGAGTAACTTGGCGTTCCTATCTTCACAAAGGCTCCAAGCTGTGCAAATTGAGCAGGATAGCAGCTGAAGAGATAAAGAGTCAGAAAAGCACGTGCCAGCGACCCTCCTGGGGATGTCCCACTTATCCAGTGTCCATTCTGCAACCGAACCTTCCATGCAAAGATTGGCCTTACCAGCCACCTGTGCACACACAGAACAGAACCAGCCCCTCCAACTCACGGATGACTAGAGTGTTCTTCATCAACTCGACGGACGAACAACAACAACATTACCAGAAAAGTGTGGGTTACATTCCCTACATTGGATCAATTTGGTATAACTTTCCAAATGTTGATGTATCAAAACACTAAAGAACCATAATAAGACAACTCTTTCTTTTTAAAAAAAAATCTTAGAAATGAAATACAGAAATCAAATTCTAATTAATTATTCTTAACATCAAAGGGAGTTAATATTTTCTAATTAATCAAAGAAATTTTAGGAAAAAATTAGACCACACTACTGACCTGTAAAAAAAAATGTAATACAATGGAATTTTTCACCAGAATTTTAAGTTATTTACATTTGTATGTATCATAACAATATTTAGACATCTTAAAACCCTTGTTAATTAAATTTCTTATCTCCCAAGCTATTTAAAATCTATGACTTAGCTGAAAAGTATCACATGCCTTGGAAGATTTCAACAGTAAGTACTTTGTCATAGACAAGTAATGTTTTCACATATACCAGCAAAACTTTCACAGTTTTATCACATAGAATATTTACCTTTCTTTTGTGACATACAGACGGATTCCTGAGTAGTCGGGTTGTGCATTTTCTATAATAATGGAAACAAAAATATTTCACTCATACCCATGTATCAGAAAGTCTTTGACAGACACCTACATTTGAAGTAGCAGTGGTAGTTGCAGTAATAGCAGTAGTCTAGAGCATAGTAACTAGTCAATTCCCTCATCTACACAATACAAAGGGAATGAGGAGTGAGACGGGATGTAAGTCTCTCCTAAATCTTTAAAACACGCTATTTTGGTCTTAAAAATATTTCCTTGGTACAAATATGCAGCTATATGTGCATATGGCTAGCTATGGCACTGGTGATAGTATAAATAGTGGTATCAACAGAAATAGTAGCAGAAGTAGAAATACATGTAGCAATAGTACGAGTAGTAGAAGTAGTAGTAGTAGTAGTGGTGGTGGTACTAGAACTAGTAGCAGTAGTGGTAGTAGCAGTATTAGTATTAGTAACAGCAGCAATGGTAGTAGTAAAGAAAAAGTAGCTATGGAAGTATAACAGAATATAAATGTGAACATTTAATTTTTCTCTTATTTGATTTTTTCCGTATTAATACAAAGACAAAGTGTTTTATAAATATCAAATGACATTGTCTGGTTTATCATTCTCTTGAGCCAAGAGTACTCTTGTAAACATACTTTAATGCTACTACTGTTTATGGAAACAGATTTAATGAGTGCCAGAAATACAATATTGCATCTTTAGAACAAACAAATTGACAAATCATACCACTGGCCAATAAATACAAAAGACTGTATACCGAATTTGTTCTCAGCAAGCAAATTGAACAAAATTAATTAGGCATAAGAATGTGTTGAGGCTACCAGCACATGCTTATTGATATGCTAAATCGAATAAGATTTTCCATGACTTGGAACAAAACAGTATTGCCACTTTGAATTTATCACATCTTCCTTCTTTACTGGTGCCTGATTATTTTCCACTCTACAACATAAATGGAATTAAATACCAAATTTGGGATTTTTAATAATTTAATTTGGTGCATCAAAGAATATCAACGGGTAGATGTAAGTGGAAACTCCATGAACAGTTCCCCTCTGGGTATGCAATACAGAAATAGAGATTGACTATCTGTATCAAATACCAGACCAACCAAGTAAAATGAATATAAAAACGTAAATTTTACATGTACAAAGAACAAAACAAAGAATTTTCTAAATATGACTTCTCCATAAAAGCTCTAAGATTTGAATTATTTTAGCTTCTGCTCTACATATTTGTTATCCAAAGATGGCAGCAATGATTGCAAAATAGTTCACTATTCAACAAAACATTTAACAAATAGGGCCAATTCAGCCCATTAATGTGCTAATATTCTTAAGGATGAAAACATGGGTAACAGGTTGCATATCTAAATGATAGGTAACAAGCTGCTCATCTGAATCATGGGTAACAGAAAGAATGACTAAAGCATGGAAAATCAATTACATTTATAACAGGATACATATCTAAACATGATTAACAGGTTGCTAGAAATGTGTTTGTGGAACACCAATGCCCTATCATCACTGTTTAAGAGCAAAACTTAACTATACTAATAGGTATGTCTTGTAAAAAAAAAGCCATAAAAAAGATTTCCTGATATGTTTTTAGTCATCTTGCTAAATTATATATTTTTTTTAATTATAAAGTCACAGACTAATTGAAAAAAAAAATTACAACATAGTTGGTTTTCTAGAGAAGTTTATGACATTAATTTTTTATCAAATAGTAATGTATTCTCTTACCTTCGAATTTATGTACATAGTGGATTTGTACAACAATGTAGGATATACCAGCTTCTTTACCTATGTGCAGTCCAACATCTGAAAAAGGGGAGAAAAACTAACAAAAACTTTACAAGTGGAAATGTTTACATGTGGGACATACAACTGCAGCCAGAAGAATACCACTCGATAATACTTCTTGTCTTTAACTTTCCTAGAGCTGTATTTGACAAAAATAAAAAAGAGGCATATCCAATTCTGAAAAGCAACATACATTACCATTTAATCTCTCAGGTCAACACTCTTTACATCAACCTCAGTGTTAAAGTTGGCAGAACAGTCACTTTCCTATGATCCTCTTATAAGTCAGTGAGTGCATTTTTACAAGAAATCTACCAGAAAAAATGGTCACAACAAAAATATTAAAGATGTCATTTTTTCTATAGGATTAATATTACCATATATATATATACTGACTGGCAAACTGAGACTTCTTGCAATATTTTCAAACTGATAGACAAGTTTTCAGAAATTCCTATAATCAATTACCAACTTCACTGAGATACAAAAAGAATTACAATGTTTTGTGAATAGGTGAGATCCGATTCCAAACCACAAACAAACCACTATAAGTTTAGGGGCAGATTTGATTCTGTAATTGAATGGTGTCTTTCATGTAATGCTGATAATTTCACCCTGGATGAAATATTAATGATTATCCCAACCCTCTGGCTTAAATAGTGAGAAGCTTACCTTTGGGCATTTTAAGTGGGGGTGCATTCTTTGCCCAAGCAAATATGATCTGGTCTCTTCCAGAACACACAGCTCCACATTTCCTGATGAAAAAAAAAATAATTAAATTTTGATGTTTGCCTGCAGAAATTGTGAGTGCCATTTTATTATCTCAAAGTTATTTGCCAAGCCTGAGATTCCTCTATTTTCATGAGGCATATCTTGTGAGACTAAAGAGTATGCAAAGTATGTAATTCACTTCAGCCATGATGTTGGTGCTAGTCGGTATATATCTTCTTCCTGGCCTTTCTTTTATTAAAAACCCTATGTTGAAAAGACAATTCATTAAAGAGAAGATGTTAGAAAAAAATTTCAACTAGATGTTTCATTCATGACTAATTGTACGAATTACAAAAAGGAAACATTACAATTGCCAAATATTAAAGACAGATTGATGGAACATTTAATTTATGCCTATCCCATGAAGAAGCCACACAGTTTTACTGAGCTGCATGTGTCCCATACATCATGAATTTTGTTGTTACTTATATATTGTTTCTTCAAAGATTTCTGTATGATGTCTGTGTTGGAAATAAAGAAAGCAGACAGCTGGACAGATAATAAGACTGCCAAATAATTTACCAGAATGTTTCAAAGCTGGCAGGTTCCTCACAGCCAAAAAGTATGATGTGGTGGGCAGTCCCTCCATCTGCCAATGCTTCATATTGAACTGTGAAGGGAAAAGAAACGGGGTTTGTAATATGCAAAAACATTCAAAAAATGCATTGCCTAGATACATTTACAATTTAGTTACTTTTTGGGGAGAAAATAAATGGCTATTTGTATTATTTCTCATCTTCATCATAGGATTAGATACAAATGTGTAACTATACAGTGATTGATACTTCACTGACTCTGCATTACAAACAAGTACACACATACACACATTTGCAAAAACAGTAACATATTTTTCCTTTGACAGTTAAGGAATCATTCTGTTTAGCATTTATGTCATTTTAACATGAGTGATACACAGGTTGTACAATTCGCATTTTAGTGATCCTCATAACTGGCCTAATTGGAACTGGTTACTGCATGAAATGATAGAGAATATGGCAAATTAATTAAAGGTGAAACTTCTGGTAAAATCAATCAAGAAATATCTCTGTGCCAGCAAGTGCAACAGGTACATTTATCTTGATTTTAGAGACTGGAATCTTTTATTATGCTGTAATACTTGCAAGTTTATGCTCTATGTACAAGATGTATTTTCAACTGCAATTAACTTGTTATAGTTCCATGAATGTATTACAGATAACCAGTTAAAGAATTTACTGTTTCAGCCATGCAGAGAGGGAAGCATCTAGAGACAATTACATTTGGACAGTAGCATTCTTTGATAATTTGGACAATGTTCATTTACATCTAAGTGCCTGTGATACAATTGATTATCATTTATCATGCCTTAAAATATGAAGTTGTGGGCATAAAGTAGTGCAACCAGTCTAACTAAATTATCAATCTGTGTCAGTCAAATGCTTTAACCTATATTCAATATCATAATCCCATACCCACTTTCCTTACATATAGAATATTGACTAGCCATTACTAAACAAAGGAAAGCTTCCTTTCCCCAGATCATACCATAACTAAATGGTGAAACAGCAGAAATATGACTCAGTTACCCAGATTGGTCACAATGCTGATCCATTTACCCAGATTTGTCAAAACTTCCCAGAAACTTGACCTGATAGTGATATGTTTTTCAAATTCTCACATCCAACTGCCTGCTAAATAGAAACCCAATACTGGTTACTGCTGTTTTTCCTGTCCATTCAAACTTGTATATTTTAAAATTTTTTTCACACTAAAATCGATATGGATAGAACATTAAATACCAGACAAACCATAGAAGTTTTAGATGGATATGTAGCAAATTATGACATTGTACCATACAGAATTATCATAAATAGCAGTGTGGTATCAAAAGTCTGTACCATATAGTTTAGTTTGTAACAAAATAGTCAAACTTAAGCACACATATTCTAAGTATAATATAATATTAGTTCTCCCCTCTTAGGCAATTTGATCTTAAACGACTAACTCACTTTCATTCTGATCCAATATTTACAATGCTCATACAAAAATAACAAAATTTTATATGTCACTTTTATTTTTCTCTTAAAAATACAATGTTCCCTTTATAGGCAGTTTTCTTCTGAAGAGATTGAAGCATTTAAAGGAACAATAGCATGATTAGGCAGATATTTTGACATCATGTTACATCATGTTACAGATGTATTCTATTTTTCATACCAATGTAATTTTCATCTTCAACAGGGTAAGACGTGCAGAAGTAGGCATCATCCTGAAATAAGAAAGCAATGAAATATAGCATATTACATTACAAGTTTTCATGTTTTGACTACTTTGATTTATTTTAGAATAATATTCATTTCCCATTGCCTCCAAAATACTCCATCTGGCAATAGTTACTAAACCTCTTCCAGTATGATGAAAGTACATGTTACAACCATGGCACATATATAGTTTTTGCCACAATGTCATGTACATGTTACAACCATGGCACATATATAGTTTTTAACACAATGTCATGGCTTGAAATGCAGACATTGAGAAATTTACTAAAGAACACAAAAAATGTAAAGACCAAACACTGATGTACTTATAGAATACACTCTTTTCTAAAAAGGGGCAACTGTTGTCCTATAGGGTTTTCTGGTAGGGAGAGAAAGTGATAATGTATCAATTTTAATCCAAAGAAGAAGGCCAGGGTGTGCATGTAGCACCCAGAACCATAAAGTTTCACTTAAAATGTTATGACTTTGATCTCATGGTCAGAAGGCTGAGAATGCATGTTTAGCATCAAAATGATTTATTCAATGTATGAACAAAATCTATCAGGGGTTTATGAATTGTGAGGAAATAGAACATAACCAAAACCTTAATGCAACTTTTTCTACAACTTTTACCTTGACTCCAAGATCAAAAGTGCAAGAACTGATGTAACAGAATTATTTTTTAATTCAAATCTTCTGTTACCATTTGTCTATGGGATTTTGTATGGTGTTCATGGTCTTTACACTTGGATGCTTGAATGTTCCAATTCCTGGAAATTGAAGCATTTTTTAAACTAAAAAAATTACAGACTGTACCTCTAACTCATTTATAAAGAATTCAACAGATATTATTTGTGTGGTGTCATATGATTGTCAAGGTCAAGTTTCATCAGGTCACAAAACCATGAAAAAAAATGACTTCCACTCTTCTAGTTTATCTGTAATAAATGAGTCACAATAGGATCAAACAAACATGTAGTTTCAGAATTTCTTTCATAACATGGATTAATTAACGGTGTTCTGAGCAACCTGGGTTACAATGTCCAAGTAATCCATGTATTTTGTCTTCATGTGATAGTCACATGAGGAATCCACAATCACTCAAGACAAATGACAAAAACCATAATTTTGAATGAGTGAAGTCAAATCTGATATGTTCCTAAATATTGATGAGACAGATGGTTATCCACAAATGAATCCAGTAATAAAAATGGTGACAGCAGGTAAGGATGTGCTATTCTACATTATATTCAAGTTGTTAAACACAGGATTTGATCTAGAAATATCGTGTACAGATTGTTGAATGGTCCCTAATCACAACCCAGAAACCACAGGAAATACTGGAAAATGTTAAAAGTGATAGATACATATACAGTCATATAATGTGTGGATTGATGTTATGGGTTTAATGCCATTTTTCAGCACAACAGGTTACTGTTTAATTGTTGAGATCAGACCCCCACACAACTCATCAATACCAATACAGGCTTATGGGTGGGTGGGGGGTGGTTAATTTTACAACATTAGTATCTAAGCTAATGCAACAACTTACCCAAAGCCACTGAAATGTGAAATGTAGGTTAGTTACCTGGTGTTGTTTGGGCATGGTACTAACAGAGATACAAACATTCATCAAGTTTGTGGATAACAGCCAAATCAGAGCTTGAGAGAAAAACAATTAAAAAAATCCCACAAAAAGCATAACAGTGAGCATGAAATATGGATTAGTGATCAACTTTTGTGATGATGCTGTAGTAATTATCAAAACATATCAAGTTTCATGATTCAATGTATATCATTATGTATACAAGGTTGCAACAAATATACTTGTATGTATAATACTGTGTTCAAAATACCCATGTTAAACACAAAACTTCAACTGCAATATACAAACAACATATCTACATATTTAACTCCCTCCCTAGGGTGTGTGTACTATGAAAATCCACTCAAAACTGTTGCCTAAGACACAGTGAGGCTGCTTATCTGTGTATGCCTGTTTAAGTTGAGGATGCAGATGCCAACAAAGGACGTAATACAACAGTTCTCCTTTATTACTATATGTAGAGATGAGCAAAAAAAACAATGGATGCATTATCCTTTATAATAATTATGGTCAGTCAAATGAACAAACCATATCTGGTAGAGAAATATTTTTTATCATAAAATGAGGGATGAAGAAAGGAGCTTACGAGTAGAGAGGTGATAACCAAATGAAACGGAACACATTATCCTTCAACCTGTAATCACACAGTATGGACTTGAACAGCATAATAGACATTTATCAATTATCAGAAGCCACAAAGTGACCAATTTAGATATTTCAGTGGTCCTTTCAAATTATTGTTTTCAAGCCCCATTAATCTGGTCTACAAACGGCAGTAAATTATTGAGCTGAAAATTCCTGAAGATGACAAGTGAAGGTATAGTTAAAGCAGTGATTATAGAAGCAAAATTTTAATAGAACACCTACACTTGTCCGACAGATCAGTCATCCTCTGGTTCAAGGTCGAACCAGCCATTAAACTCTAATCAATCTTTGTACAAATCATTTGGTATTAAAATTTGCAGATAAAGGGACCTGAAATCCAATTTTATCTTCATACACTTCACACTACAGGGTCTTGAATGAATGACAGTAATTTTACTACTAAAATAATTTTCCATATCTGTCTCCATGTACACACTTTTACAGGTAGACACTGTACTATTAAATGACCCAAGTTTACAGCAAGCTAAAAAACTAGTCATATGTAATGATAGCAACTTAATCTAGGAACTGGCAATCTCACAGTGAAAACAAGGGATTATGCTGTGAATTAAACTGTATCTACCTAGTGTTTTTAGCATAAATATATGGTAAATACTTGTAATTAGAACATATGTCATTTTCAAGTTACTGCATGAAGATTTTACTAGTCAGCAGGAGACAATAATTGACAAATTTCACATCAATTCTGAATTTGTAGTTTCCAATGTAAACTATTTAATTCACAACTTGAAGGGCTGTGTTCACACTTGTAACCACCAAAATCTCCAACAGGAGTTGACTGACATAGTCAGTAATTTTTGTGTTCAGTAAGCCTTCCCATGGTAACTAAGAGATTTTTAAATGTTTTTATTGAATCCCCAAATTTTAAAAAAAAAGTTGGAGGTAACAATGATTCATTATTATCATACAAAAGGTACAAAAATAAACTGTTAGGATTTATTTGCCAATATGTGCCATGATCCAATTTCAACATTCATCAGGCATAACTTATAATAAAATAATTCAGTCATTTGAGATGCATAAGTTAATTTAATTATGAAATGAAAACCTTACTTGACTTGCCTCAGAGAGTAACACTTAAGAAGGCAAATGATTACTTTATTACAGTTAAATGTACCTAAGTTTTAATCTGAAGGTGACTGTTTAAAATACCATGGGAAAATCCATAGATGTGTTGTTGACAAGAAGTATTAATATACTATGTTCAAAATAAAGGTTGGTTGGTTAATTTAAACAACTCTTTTAATTTTTGGCTTCATCAAGCAAAGGAAATGGGAGTTAAGTGCTCTATCTAAAGACACAACAAATTAGATGACCATGCTGACCTGGGCAGGTATTGAACCCACAACTTGTATATTACTAGTCCAATGTTTTATCAACTAAGCCACAAATGGTCCCATCAAATAAAAGAATCTGATAAATGGGCATCTATTACAGTATGAAAACAAGTCAAGAAGGATGCACAGGATCAAAGAAATTCTTGAACAAAAAGAACTTGCTATTATCATTTTATTCTATACCTGGGTGATGATTTTATAAAACAAGAATTTGTTGCCCAAAAGTTAAACATTTTATAAAAGCTAAAACCTGAAAATGCTGATATATATATATATATATATATATATATATATATATATATATATATATATATATATATATATATATATATATATATATATATATATATATATATATATGTTATGAAGACTATTGTTGATTTATCTGGAGATCTAAAGCTCTAAATCACATTGTTTTTCATTTAGAGTGTTAATGATCACAATTTATGATACTACACCATTAAATAAAACCATCAAAGCACCAAAGTATCACTGGCCTGCACTTCTTGTCAAAGGCATTTTTGTTTCTACCATGTAACTGATTCAATCACTATTGCCATACTAGGTGGCAATTCAGGTTAAATAGTTTGACAAGTGCCTGTTATTTTTCGTTAATACATGAGAAAGTGATGTGGACATCATCTGTTCTCTTTAGCTAACATCTTTACTCCCATTCTACTATAGCCCATTTCATACCGGATTTAACCGAGTTGCTCTGTAATTATCACTTTATACTCCAGCCAATCAAACGATGGTGGGCACATGTACATAACAAAATGGCATACATTGTTGTTTAGAAGTATCAGATTAAAACAAATTAAGAACTGCCCGATACCTGCCTGGTAAATGCCCAGGACTTCTGCAGCTTTACCGTCAAAAAATATTCCAGGTTTGTTATACTGCGTATTTTTACGAAAAATTTCTTTTATTGGTAAATAAACTTGATTTATGTAATATGGTGTTATGGTAAAAAAAAAGGATTAAATTTTTAACAGCAACACCGTTTCCATACTCGCATGTACATGTCCAGATGTAAACAGCTCATAGCTACTCTCTCGTATGGCTTTAAAATCCACCCTGGTTTCCAGAAAATAAGACAAGATGGTTCCAATATTAAATTTTGTCAATATCTATGGCATCATCGCTGTTGAATAGGCATTTTTCAACTCGATAAACGAAGCTGAAGTAGTTGGAATAGTTGATGCTAATGCTGATGCATCCGCTTTGTTTTGACCACCAGCTATCGATTGGATATTGCGGTCAGCTGACCACCCGCCACATGATCAAAATTCCGAGCAAATTACGAAGAAGTCTCCATGAAATGGTCTATTGGACACTCCTCATATCATAAATACTCGCTTATATATATATATACATACTAGAAATGCCCAAGAAAAAACATTCCAGCTTCTGACAGCTGTTGCTAAACATTTTTCTTCAATACAGCCATTTAGCATCTATTTGCAGCGACAAACGATCAACATGTCTGCTGAAAAAATGGAGATGCTACTATTTCTTGCAAAGAACTTAGAAGTTATAAAGTTTGATTATTAAATTTCTTTATTATCTATTAAACTGCATGCGTCATGCCCATGCGCATTAAAATATTTTAATAAATTCAAATCTTTTGGTCTAACTCGAGTATTATCGTTTCACCCTGTTGTGTTGACCATACTGGACTTTTCTGGCTTCTTAATTAACTTTATTAATGCACTATCGAATGACATGCAGGGTTAGACACGGTGCTATAGAAATTCAACTTTATTATTTTTATTATCCAAATTGGTCCTGCCTTGTTCGACTCCGAATAATTGAAGTTCATACTATCCGGTAGAATCTGATTTGCTGCATCAAATTTAAAAAATTAATATTTCCATAATGTTCAATGAGTATTTCTTAATTTCTATATTACTTGAATCAAAGGTTCAGTAAAATTCTAGTTTTAATCATTCAAAATGTTTATCACACTCACTTTGCCCTATTTTCCCCCTACTCTGCTTTATTTTAATGGGAGAGAGAAATCCAGAGTGGCCCCTGAATCACACTATACATTAAATGTGCTGAATAAAACTCTAATGAATTTTCACAAATACATATTTTCTTTGAAATATGAAAAAATGCAAAGATATGTTTACAGAGAGCTCATTTCAAAGTAATTTCCGAAACACAACTGTTATTTAAAAATTGCTGTTGGCAAAACTGCTATGAAATTTTTATTTTAGTTTCAACCAAGACAAAGGCATATGCTGGAGCTGTTTGCCTAAAATATTCCATTACTACATACTTTTGTTCTGGGCCACATTTAGGGTTGGGCTGGCTGGGAAGTGCCCCAAGCCAACTTAGTCACTGAGTAACCCTGGTTGAATAAAATTATATGTATTGCAATAAACCATATACACATCTAAATTTTATCTAATACTTATACATATGAAGGACAGATTAATGACTGCTTTAGTAAATCTATAACTAGTATCAACCAATTACTAGAGCTATCACTTTTAGACAACATACAGTTAGTAGGCCACTGTAGGCAGCTACAGTTTGAATTACAGTTTGAATTACAGCTGCATGACTGATATGACAAGTATCAGACACAAAACCAGGCTCTTAATTGTATGTGCTGGCCATGCGTGCAAGGCAAAAAATCTTATGTGCCATATGCCCCCCCCTGCCTTAATCTGTCCCTGGTTATGTCAAATGTAGGCATGTACCTAAAACGGATTATATTAATGAAATCTGAGGCACTAGATACAAATGGACTTTGAGCACCACTAAAACTGTTTGGAATTAATGGGACATTATTAATTCTGATAAATAAGCAAGATACTTAGTCATACTGCAAAATTTGAACAGAATGCTTAGAACCTTTTTTGGCTTTACTCCTCGCATTTTAAGATCCATTGTGTGTGTATCTGTCGGAAACTCTGATGTATCCACTTTATTTACTCCGTCCATGCCATGACCCTGGCATAAGATCACAGATATGGACAAACATGCAGCAATCATCCAAATAGGAGCCATTTTCTTACTAAAAACTGAAACAGTTGCGTATATTCCTTTGACTGTCCCTAAAAGTCCATTACAAAATCACAGATTATCTCCAGCTCCAGATAACCATTTGGAAGTTTGATCTTGATCAGTTGAGAGCTTGTTCACTTGGTTATCAGTCAGCACTGTGCATAGTGAGCACCAGTTAAAATGTTACTAGGCTTAGATGGAAATCCTCATAGCCTGGACAATGTCTCTGGGAAGCAACACCTCAAGGACTTTGTCTGAAAGAAATAAAAAGGAAATAATTGAAATCATTTCATGTATTAGATAAAGCTGATTTGAGAAAGCAATCAAAGCAATGCTCTCTTCCCAATCAATAGCCATAGTGTAAAAATGCTGAATATTTTTAATGAAGAGAAATCTTTCTGCCAAGCCCATTTTTTTTTTATTGAGCTGAAAATTACTGAAACTTTAACGTTGAATTTTATCAATAAAATTTAATACTGACTCAGACATGCAATTGAATGGACACGCATGAACATTAAAGTCATCGCTATGCTGAACAGCCACAAAGGCATGCTCTGTACAAAACTAAAATCAGCAAATCAGCCAATTTTTTTAATGTCAGTTATTCTTTTTCAGGTTTTATAATTAAAGTCCAGAGTGGATCCAAAATCACTAACTTGTACATGTATTATCTCCTGACACGTACTATAAACATATTAATAATAATTAAACTTGGGTAAAGTACACAGGCCATGACCAGGAAAGGAAACAATAGGATAAGAGCCACAGGAAAAAATGGCCACCAGCAAAAACAATTACATGTATGCTCACTGTGTAATACTTAAATATAAACCAAGATTTTCTGTGACCCAGATTTATGACAAGAATCAAAATTAGTTTCATCAGACAAATAAAAAAAAACTTTTAAATTTTATTTAATGTGTTTAGCAAATAATGTTTATCCTGAAAAGGAACAAACAATAAACACCAATAAGAATTCAATGCAACACATTTCACTGCATGACACTTTGTTAGTGTAGTTTTCAAATTTGACTAAGGCAGGCAATATACAAATCAATGAATAAATCATTGAAGAACTTTTGTGGGTAAAGTACTTCATTACACATATGGAACACATTTGTAATGTTTCTTTTATGCTGAACATGCTTGCTGGGATAAGATAATTAGTTGGTTGGGGGTGGGGATACATAATGAACCATATCACATTATGTTCTTTTGTAGAAGGTTATTAAGTTGTCAATGGTCTTTTTCATTTTTACTAGCGAAAAATTAGTGCTTGTGCCAGCAACAGATGTCTCAGACAAATTCTCAATTTAAAGAATAGTAAGGCAAATGACTAATAATTACTGATGACTAAGGTTAAAATAATCTGCATATGGTAAGTATCATTTTGTATCAATTCTCCACCTGGTTGGGGGTAGGGATACATAATGAACCATATCACATTTTCTCTTCAGTAGTTGATGATCTTATACAATGATAGCTCAAGATGTGTACTGGTACAGCAAAAGTATTGATGCATCATTTCACCTGATCATATTGAGTGATAGAGTGCACACAAAAAATGAGAAAAAGGTTAATATACTATTCTTGACCATTTCTTAATCAGTCATTCTGATTGCTGGTGTGCACAATAAATGGCAAAAAAAGCTAGTGAACTTTTCATGACCATTTGCTGATCAAACAAGTCATTTTGTTGACCATTTACTGATCAAATCAGTCATTTTAACTGCTTGGGTACACAAAAAAGGGAAAAGTTTAATATATTTTTCTTGACCCTATTTATAATCAAATCAGTCATTTTGACTGCTAGAGTGCATAAAAAAAGAAAAAAAATTTAGGGTATTTTTCTTTTCCATTTATTAATCTAAACCAGTCATTTTGATTGAAGGAGTGAGCAAAAAATGAAGGAAATATGAAGGAGCTGATGCTGGCCAACATACAATATGATCAAACAATATACAAACCCAATCAATCTATCCTAAGAATATGAAATGTGAGAGAAATAATGGAATTAATTTGATATACTTCTTTTTCCTATTGTTCTTCCTTGTTTAACATATAAATCTATCCCTGATAATTTCTTTTTTCTTCCATGCAGGCAATAACTTTAATTTTTCCACAGTGGCAATCATTTTGATTTAATCCAGTGGCAATCACTTTGATTTAATCCAGTGGCAATCATTTTGATTTGATCTAGTGGCAATCACTTTGATTTAATCCAGTGGCAATCATTTTGATTTAATCCAGTGGCAATCACTTTGACTTAATCCAGTGGCAATCACTTTGATTTAATCCAGTGGCAATCACTTTGATTTAATCCAGTGGCAATCACTTTGATTTGATCCACAGTTTCAACTGGAAATCAGACTTTACAGGTGCAGCAGTTACATACTAATTGGTATTAAAACTTTCAAAACTCACAATTATGAGATCAGGTGCCTGTGAATATAATCAAAATCATTTGATGTAATATTACCAGACTTTCGATATGCTTCCTTCCTAGTGTATACAATGAGCATGGCCATTAAAATCATGTGGAGGTCATATCTGATAGTAAATTGGCACAATTTTTTGTATGACCAACATCATAAAAAGTCTTTTAGTGAAAGCTCCATATTGATGTAACCGTCCATTCAGGAGGAGTAATGATAACAAGATTTTCTAGACAGCAAAAGTGTATGTTGTATTGGACACAGACTAGCACAATATTCATTTAGAACCAACTAGACATCATCTAGTGAAAACCCCGGTGTCAGTCTGACTTCGATTCAGGAGTAGTAAGAAGAGGGAGAATTAAAAAGCAAGAGACCTAACTGAGGCTAAAACTCTAATCAGGTAATGAATTTAGAGGAATTCAAGATAATATTTCTTCTTTTGAATGTTGAAACCATGTGTAATATTTTTTTTTACTGTGTTGTACTAATTGTATATGGTGCCCATGGCAACGATGATGGCTCAATGGGGGTTTTACACCTCGAGATTGCAGACACCCAGGTTTTTTGGTGCCCCAAGACCTCTGGTGACAGTGGCAACTACCCTGTCCACCCTAACCTTCCAGTTACTAGTGTTTTATCAATAAGATTTTCAAATTAGTCATTGTGGCAGCCATAATGGATTCAAGATTGGAACCAATTTCATTTACAACCAAAAGATATTATTAGAAGTCTTTAGATGAAACCCCATTTAAACTGTACCATCAATCCAGGAGGAGTAGCCAAAACAAGAATTTAATGGCTGCAATGGTGACCAAATTAGATATCACATCTCCATCTTTATGTATGACCTATTGTTCATCACGAGTCTGGTGGAGAAAACCCCATGCTGATACAATTTTCCTTTCAAGGGCAGTGATAACAAGATTTCCAAGCTCTTCAGGGCATCAGACTGACACAAGTTTCATTTGAAACCAACTAGACATCATAACAGGTCTTTTAGTGAAAACCCCAATGGTAACAGAACAATCCTTTCAGAAGTAGAAATAACACTTTTTTTTCAAGATAGCTACTGTTGTTAGCCATATTGGATGAAAGCATCACCATTTTCATTTAGGGCCAAGTAGACATCATAAAAAACATTCTGATGATATGCTGATATGACTGGGCTCAAAATTAATGCTTATGCATGGTTAGTGACTTTGCCAATGGATCACAAAATCCCAGTCATCACAAATCCACTGAAGCAGTGAAAATTGAAGCATTCAGTAAGTGGTCTTTCACAGTTACCAGAACATTTTATTTTATCTCATTGAAGTACCTGCCAACATCCTACACCTCATGGGGTACAATGTACACTTGCAGTATAAGTGAATAAGTGTTAAACCACTCATCCACTCATCAAATAAATTACTATTGATTATAGTGAGTCTTCATTCACAGGGAACTAGCCTGGTGTACTGGCCCCAAGCATTCATTTACTAATAAGGATGAAAGGTATAGGATATCTGAGTAATATTTAAATTGAAAGGTGTCAGCATAGAAAAATAAACAGTCTAAAATTACTTCCAGTTTACTTTCTTCTTAACAAACAAGCAAACAAATATCAAGCACAAAAATTTTATAGCATCTTCATCTTGCTTTATAAAATATCTCATTCATAAGGATCATGGTTGTTATTATGATTGAGAGAAAACTTGAGTTGAGTGAAAGAAAAAGTTAAGTGATAAGAAAGCAAACATTAGGCATTAATATGTCATAATGTTACTTAAAATTAAAATTCATATTTTCTCATGTCAGCTTAAAAGGTGAACAATGCATTATTTTCACAAAATTAACTTTGTGATTCTTTTTCTGTCATTATTTCTTTGCAGATTTATTTCCCTAAAATTATAAAATTCATGGACCACACAGTGACTTTTTGTGAAAAAAATTCATTAGACATTTGGTGGGATAATATAATGAAAATACTAAACTCCAATTGAAATGATTAAACTGCTTAGTTTAAAATTATACAAGATTCTTTTGATTAATGTAATATTATATCATTCTCAGGTTGAAAGTATATGACAATAAATAAATTTGTCAAAAATGTCCTATTTGAAAAGTATTTTTATACGTCTTACAAATGAAAAAAAGTTTCCTATGTTACTGCTGTTCTCTAGAAGAAAATAATTTTTGGTTAAAACAGACTGAGTATTATTATCTTTTTTATGATGACTTTGTTTCCTATTTGAAACAGGTTTAATCTGATATTTAATCTGATATTAAGCACATACATACATACATGACTGAGAGAGAGAGAGAGAGAGAAAGAGAGAGAGAGAGAGAGAGAGAGAGACAGAGAGAGAGAGAGAGAGAGAGAGACAGACAGATAAAAATATGTGCTCATGTATGCGATGATATAGGTCAGATTTGCTGCAGTAGGAATGTTTCAGTTTTATTTTATTCAGACAAAGGATATTACTTGGGAAGGACAAAAGGAGAAAAATTATTATGGTATAAATAAAGTTATATAGTTCTTGTTATGTTCAGTTTTGCAATGATGGTTTTTAAAATATTATGATTACCAAATTGCATTGGATTTTGTCACAATAGAATATATGACATTTTTAAATGAAAGTCATTACATATATTTAAGTCTATCTGCCTTCCTGTTACTATTTAATTCATATTTGTTCACAAAATAAATGCAATGTTTAATTTTTTTTGTTTTTAACTTTAAAATGCAAAACTGTTCCTACAGTTGCACTGCAAATATTTACTTGTCTTATGAGAATACAAATAATAATGTGTGTATTGATATGTCACCAATATATGTGCCATCAGATTACTTCACTGCAAAATATTCTGAATTAGGCCAAACAGCAAAATATGTGTTGTTCTGGTTAACTGACAGTTTTCCTGCCGACACAAAATTTTTGGAGAGAAAAAAATTAATTAAATAAATAAATCAATTAAAAAACAAAATCATCGATCAAAGGGTTGGACAATGAAGTTTAATTCAGGATGGGAGTATAAAGCTTGTTCTTCATATTTATGCTGAAATTAAAATCAATGTCAACAAAGAAGCCAAACAGTACATAATTGCCTACCATATTTTTTTTTACCAATCTGCCTACCATAACTTTGTTTTTCAATGTAACCTGAACCACACAGTTTTCATATTTGGGCGCATGATAAAAGATTGAAAAATTAAGCCAATTTGAGATCATTATTGTTTGTGATTAAAACTACAATAATTACCTTGCCATTTTTTAAATTTATGTGCAGCTAGATTGTATCAAGATAGAGACTTCAATTTCTTTGCTATATTAATTTATTTCATTTGCTTCATTTCATTACAAATCAAGAAATTTTCCAAGACACTGGAAACTTAAACAAAAGCCCATATTTTCATTTGATCTCTAAGTAATACCGAAAGCTACATTTGCTGCTTTCTTAAACTATAACAACAGGTTTAGGATCAAAATCCTTGATTTCTGGACCAGGTTTATGTTGGGTCAACATTTAATTTTTTTTTTAATTTCACTGTTGCAACACGAGTTCTCTCATTCTTCAGCATATCTTTTAAACTCTTCTATATTCTCTTTTTTTAAATCAAAACTAGATGCATCTATTAATTTTTGTCAGGGAGTCTCAGGAGATTCATGCTCATGTGTAACCTTGCACTTTGTACCAAATCAATGATTCAAACTTGCATATGGTTATGTACACAGATGATAATTACTCAAAAATGAATATGTACATGACACTAAGAAAACAAGCTGCTTTTAAGATTATTAACCCAGAAGCTCATGTACATCAAACAAAACTGCTCCAAAAATCTTGTCACTATCTTTCTAAATCTGGTATACAATACAAGTGTTCCAAATAGTGTGGATGGATTTATATTATATTTATATTATAATGGATTGAAAGTGCATTGAATAACAGAGAGAATTATCCAATCACATGAAATGTAATTAGTCTTACATCAAAATAATCATTGGGAACTGACAATAGATTAATAGGAGTCTTCACAAGGGTGAAGTTAACTTTGCCATGGCGGACAAAATTCTTATGTCAGGTTGTTTTTGGTCCTTTGTGGAATTGGTCCTTTGTGGAAGAGACTATGGAAATAATTACTCCATCTCTCATATAGTAAACTAAACAGGGTTTTGTGTCACAGTGGATTTAAGTACAATCAGAGGAACATTTGTGACTTGGTATGATACTTTTTATCTTTCAGGCAGGGGTGCAAAAAATTTGTCAAAATCAAATTGTCCATGGGCAAGTAAATTAAAAAGAGTACTTGTTTGTATAAAAAAACCCACCTGTCCATATTTTCATAGTCAAAAACAATGGTGGAATACACACCTGTTAATATACTTACTTTTAATAGGCTGCACCATTTAAATGCATGCAGTATGGATCTGTGACATGTAAAATATAATGGATATTTCAACTTATTTTTTGACTTTCATGGCCCGAGTCAACAAATGTAGAAAGAATGCATTCTAGGTCTATAACTATTGAATCATTACTAGCATCTGAAATGATAGATACAAGTTTAGCTCTAGATATTTTACACAGTACTTTACATTTTTCTGTAGGACATAAGTTATATTGTTGATGAAATCCATGTATGCATTCCTGTTGATGAGATCAGTTCCTAGTTCAACTCCATTTTTGTTTGTCTTGAGCCAAAAAAACTCCTAATACCAAAAATCTTTGAGCATCCATTTTCTGTCCTTTTTTATGCATTCCCCATCATCATAGTCAAGTTTAATTTGAGCTTGTTTTGTTGACTTTGCATTCAACTTTTCACCATTTGGTCCAAAGTTTTATAAGAAAACATCCATCTAGATGCATTCACAGGAAAATTCATTGTAGTAGTATATAATTGTTTCATGGAGTCCAGCGAGTACTTTATGATAACAGATTCTTTAGGGATGCCCAAATCCTCTGTTTAATGAAATTAGTTCTGATGTAACCATCAAATGATATCTCCAAAACTAGTTACTACTTCCATTCTAGATGGACAATTTTTCATCATATACTATGTAAATATACAATCCACCAGTATGGTAGTTGTGGCAGTTATGAATGGCACTTGTGCAAACATTGCTCAGACAATGTTGGAGCTACTTTCAAGAGAAAGGCAAAATTTACCTGTCCATGGACAAGAGTTGCTTGAAACAATTTCTGGTTTGGACAATTCATGCAGTGGATTGCTGCACCCCTGCCTTCAGGGCATTGATGTTTTTAAATAAGCAGTTAGCTTGTGTTAGCTATCTGTGAAATGATCATATTGATTGGAACATATTTAGTGTGCTGGGAAATGTTTCCTGTTTGCAATAAAAAAGGTTCAGGCTTACAAGCGCTACCAATGGCAGCATAAAACCCAAAGTAAATTACCAATATTTTGAAAGATGGATATATGGCCATCAAGTTAAATTAACAGGAGGCATCTCGCAAGATTGCTAGTTAAACTTTTCATTTCCCTGTGAATAGCCTCATCCCCTCAGTAGCCTTGGCATTGTGGTAGTTGTCTCTGGCTGACCAAATCTAGGCCAATTAAAGTACATGTACATATAGCAAATCAACAACTATATAGCCACAGATAATGAATAACAGATTGAATTGGGTTATTTTTATGAAATTTGTTTGTTGACAATGGGATACAGATGAAACAAGGATATGTTGTATTTTCTAAGGAGATTTGACTGATACATATATGTTCTAACAGATAATCTATAATTCAAATTGATGGATTTTTCATACACATGTACATTATTTAAGACATTGTGGAGTGAACTACACAAATGTAAGTTTTCAATATACAAGTGTATTTCAGTCTAGTTGTCTTCATATAATCAAAATTTCCATTGTTTTATTTTCCCTCAGTGTAAATCCTAGTCAGTGATGACAGGTCAACCAGGGGTCATGCTACCAGGGAAAAGAGAGCAACAAAGTTGCCTAAAATATGTAAACTTCACCTTCTGTTAGTGAAGTGAAAGTGACTTCTTCCTGTGATTTTTTTTTTGATACTTTTATCATGTCTTTTTTAGATGCCCCCTCACCTTAGCCAGGATGTTGTATTGTAGTGTAGTGTATTCATCAATCCATCAGTAGCTAGGCCTAGTTTTGTTGTCAATTACATTGACAAACAATATCTTGCACATTCACAGGCATGTGTTTTGAAAGCTGATTGACCATTAACCCATTCCTTGAAACAGTTAGCAAACATCACTGCCTGATTTCCACATGTTATCCTTAATGACAAAAACAGACAAACTTGTGTTTCGAAACTTTAACAAATAATATGTAAATAGCAATTTGTGTTTTAAGAACTGAATGGGTGATCTGGATATTTTATAAATAATAATTTAATTTAATTAAATAATATATATTATGTGCATACAATAGTATGAAAGATGAATAGAAGAAGAAGATGATGGTCTTAATAATGAATGAAAGAGTTAATATGCATATATACAATTCTAATTAGAAAACTGGAACAATTTGACTTAGCGGCTGTCCTAACAAATACTTTATAGCAACATACAAAACACATAGCATACATAGGACATAGGGGTCCCTTAGCCAAGGTCACAATAATACAAACAAGGGGAACAACCCCCGATAAGGTAAATGAAACCCTATCGGAAGAGTGAATATTTAGATACACTAGTGAAAAACAATACCCCATAAAAAATTTATGATAAAGAAAAAATTTTTGATCAAAATTCTTTTTTAATATAACACATAGCAACTTATCAGGGAGTATACAAAAACACATAAAACACTTTTTTATTTTTTTTTTTCGGTTAACTAGGGGGAGGGCATCTGTCTGGTGCCCCACCCCTTAAAAAAGGATATTTTAACTGCCTCTTGTACACTATTTCATCATAAAATTAGTTCAAAACTAAGTGAACCAGTAACGGGGAAATACATTGTTTTGTGCAAAGTACCAGTTTAAAGTTTATTTGTTTGTTTATTTTCGTAATCATCAAGCAAAGCCTAGGTATTATGTCATTTGAAATTTAACTTTAAAATTATGCAGGTCAGTAACGTATGGGACAATACTATGCTGTGAAATTCGAGAAAAGTGCTGTATCCCAAGTTTTTTTCTAACTTTAATAGTTCTTTTGTGAAAATAAGGAAAAAGCAGCACAGATTATTCTAGTTAATCAATGCTTAAAATTATTACAAGTATGTAGACAAATAAATAAACAATAAATCTGCAATCCTATCAATGGACTTTTTAAAATGAAGCTATATCGAGCGTTAACATTACGAATATCACTACTTCTAAAAATAGATGCACTCATATGTCTGTGTTGATTCGGTTGAAATGAAGGGTGTAGTTCATATACTTGTAGTTCATATACTGACTAAAAAGTAGCAATGTTGTTAATTTTATGCATTTTATTATTACGTATGAATTGTTAGGGTAACATTTTATACGCAACAAAGAAATTAGGGTGAACAGTATGATCTGATAAAACGTGTGTATTTACCCATATGTACATGGTACAGGGGTTGTTTCAAACATGTTTATAAATCTTCCAAAGTGCCATTGTTGTGAACTTTTTAGAAAGTATTTTTTTTTTATTAAGGGTAGTTGACTTAGCATTTTACCAACTTTCATTTACAACAATGTAATCTGGTTACTCATTTAAAATTTGTTACAATGTAGTTTCTATTATTATCTTTTCATGTCATATGGCCAAAATAACTCCAATGCTAAATGCAAATATCAATATTGGAATAAAGAGGGCATAATTAAAATATGAGAACACACACACACACACACACACAGAGATATATACATATATATATATATATATATATATATATATATATATATATATATATATATATATATATATATATATATATATATATATATATATATATATATATATATATTGCATGTTTTGCTATGCATCCACTTCTCCCTGTTCTGTACAAATGTATAAGTCCCCTGGTCACCTATTAAAAATTTCACTTGTATGTGAAATTCCACTTATTTTAAGCCCTACCCTTACTTATATAAACATCCACTTATGTCAACAATATTACCATGGTCATGATAAACAGAGAGTATTGTACTTTGGAAACAGTGACAATTTTGAAAATTGGCAACAAAATTTTGAGGTTGACAATTTTTTTAGGAAACAACTATTTTTAAAGCCAGCACTAAATATGCACAAGATTCTCACAGTAACTTGCTTTCCAAATAAGTTTGCTATACCACATTTTGATTTTCCATATGTAATTCAATGCATTCCATATTTACTGTGCCCTTTTTAGGTTTCAAAAAAGTATGCAATGTCCTTATATGGTACACCAAAAAATGAGACTGAAAACGAAAGCAATTAATGCGATAAAGTCTCCAACACAAAATTTCATATGAAGAATATAAACACCACCTTATTTGTGTTTCTACAACAAAATTTCACAATGCTGGTTTGTATTAAAGAATTAGACTACTTTTAAGGATATGTATGCACCATCTGCACACTTTCTCATCATATGCTCAAGAAGTGCTTGGTGTGAATCACATCTTAGTGACAGTGTTGTATGCACATCAACAGTGGAGAGCTTCAATACAGCTCTTCAACAGTTCGACTTACTTTTTAGTGACTCTCTTCCAATGCAATTTTATGCTATAACTGGCTCTGCACTGCAGACATTCAGACACCCGGCTGCTCGACTGATACATATATGAACATTTCAGTACCATATCCATGCAGCTAGGTTACTAAATGTAATTGCACCAGTATAAGTGGTGGAGGAAGAATCCCAGAAAAAAACAAAAAACTACTGACCCACGAGAAGCTAGCGGCAAGCTTTCTCACATACCCACGTTGGCTCAGCTTGAGACCCGAATACACGCAAACAGACGAGATGGCAGTGATCCATAACGGTAAGCGTTTTAGACCACTCGGAACCCCAAAGGTGTTTATGAAATAGGGTAATAATAATAGTTCTACTTTAGCCTAGTCCTTCAATTATAGTCCTTGACGCTGGTATTTATCAGCGTCGATGTCTTACAGTGTAGTAATATATTTTAGCCCTTATGTAGAATAACTCAATACGGGTGACAGATCTGACAGTGACTTATCTTTAACATATTGTGCCTCGAACGATATTTTGTGGAGTGGCTAAAATATCTACCTCAATGTCATAATAAAGTTCAGTTTTGTTAGATTTGGCTTAGTAAATGACAAACCTTTGACACAGCAAATTTAAAACAACGCCCTTCTTTGAAATTTGAAGCTGTTGACTCTCTTGTCCAACTTGTTTTCCTAATAACCGGAAGTTCCGTTTACCCAAGGTTCCAAACCAGTTGATTTTGACTGGTTTAAGACCGGTATTGATGAGCAATCGCAAACCTTGACCTTTTCTGTGAAGCCGAATAAGAATTTGACGTTATTTTATTTTTGTTTACTTGGAACACTATACGATGGCGGATGAAGACAAATCATAATAACACTTTTTTTTTTCCAGTCGTAACAAGTGGTGCGCTCAGTAGGAGACGAATAATAAACGATCCCATAAATGTACGTTTTATTCCTGCAACAAGTAAAAGAAGTTATTTTTCGAAGTGACATAAATGACCTAGCGATCTTCTGATTTAAATTTTCTTGTTTCGGAATTTAAGAATTTAATAGTGGTCGGCTGTTAAAATGGGAGTTTAATAATTCTCCAGTCTTAGAAACATATTTTTATATCCATGTTCTTTGCATATTTATAAACAACGACGTACTGAAATAACAATGACTTCAAAATTGTTTATTTACAAAAAATACCTTGAAAACATGAATCTACCTGCAAAACATCCATGATACGAAAGAGCTTAAGAAATGAACGATAAACATGACTGATATTCTGAATTTATAATTTTTTTTCTATATATGAACTGGCGCATATAAGCTAGAGTCAATAAGGCGATTAGACTCAATATAAACTCAATGCATCACCAATAACCCGACTATAAATCGACTAAAAAGTATTATTGGTCAAGTCACGGATAACCCCAGAACTGCTCGAGTAATTTCTATATACAGAAGAGTTATAAAAAAAAAAACAAACAAACAAAACAAACAAACAAAACACATGCAGGAAAGTAGTGTTCAGTGTTTATATTAATCATTATTTAAAAAGCATTGGAATGAATACTAGCTGACCAATTGGGGTCTTTAACTACGGAAGAGAAAAAAAAACTAGAGTTAGTGTCTCTGTTTTTATTCTAGAATGAGTATTTTTATAAACAAAGAAAAAATAATGCTCATATGGCAACTGGATTAGACTTTATAATAGTTCACTGCATTAAAGATAAATATTCTCCAATACCCATATTAAGCAATGCCTGTAATGTACTGGAAGGGGTATTGTACGACCAATTATAATCTAAAAATGATAAATACAAAAAAGCTGGCAAGTTAGTGACACTGATAATGCATTATTTCTCCTTTCTAAAAAGAAATTAATTGGCTCTTAAAAAGAATTACTAAAGCCATATACTTTAAATATTACATTTAATGGTTCACACATCCCTATAAGAGTTGGTTGTGTTGGTGCTGATATTGATAAAATTTTTAATGGAGGATTGAAGTCCACTGTAAAAAATGTCTAATTCAAGGTGTAAGTTGTTTTTTTTTATCAGAATGGGAAACTATTTTACTAGCAATACAAAAAGAGTATTTGCAAGTGTCCTTTTTAAATGTTATTTGCAAGTGTCGCTATTTCAAAATTGTAGCTTCTTCCTGGTATCAAAGTCTACCACAGAAACTCAAATATAGATTACAAAATACCCAGTGCAAAAAGACAAGGCCGATATTTTAATATGGATTTGTCCCTACAGAAACTTCTTTTTTTAGAACCAACATTGCATCTCAAAAGCAAAAATATTTATGTTTTTCACAAATCATCTCCGAATTTCTTTCGAATTCTTCAAAAATGAAATACATTATTTTTTTGCAACCTACAGTGGACAAAGTGAATGCGTTTGTGTAAATTTTTTATTTTTTTAGGGCATTTATCTTACATTAAGACAATTACTACCTATGTTGTTAAAATATGTCGGCTTGTTTTGCTTTGATATATGATAATACATTGTACGTAGCTTTATGATAGGTTCACCGGCGATACAGTTGTCAGGTAGTAAAGCTATAAACAACTGATACACGTGTAAGCTCATTCCGTAAATTTGCCCAGCTCGAGCTTGACGCGAGAATTTAGGCTTAGCTTTTGTTTGGAAAAGAGGTTAGTTAAACTTCTAGAACATCTTTATCAACATATTTTCTCCTTGAACTTTGTGTCAAAACTTTTCAGGACAAAAGGGAAGTATTTTCATTGTACTTTTCCTGTACTATATCATACAATGTTATCTATCTACTAACTGCGCCATAACCTGTTCAACTGTTACGAATCTCGGCTCGTTCAAAGTAACAAAGAAAAGAGTGACATCAACAAGCTTTGTAAATGTTAACAAAAATAATGTGTTTCCCTTAAAAAATGTAAAAGAATAGAAAATATGACTCACAGTTTGTGAATATACTCCAAAAATTGATCCTAGAATTGAAAAAAAAAAATAGATGTCATATCACTAAACAGTTCTAATTGAATCCGGGTTCGAATCTCCATGAAGTTCCCAAGATGGAGGACGATCATGTCAGATGAATGCAGTATTAAGGTGTCAAAGTTCCACATTGAATTCTGGGTTCTATATGTTTGTTAAAATTGAATTTCTCTATAAGCAGAATAGTAGGATTTTCTCAATTGTTTGTTGCTATTATGGAAACGACAAGCTCTGTTTAATGTGATGTGTAAGATTTTTTTTATTGCATAACGTTTCTTTTGCACTGATTAAATTCAAGAAACAATACTCAGTAGAAGCACCGATAGCGGCTAACGTGATATTCCTTTTTAGGACTATTTCAACCTTGCAACGAATCCAATAGTTTTAAAATTAACACAATGGTCTCTCCCGTGTCATGCGCTCGATTGGTAATTTCCAGCTTTAGTCTTTTAAAATTGCAATGAAGCGTGCGAGGAGCACAGTTATAGGTACCTGGTCATTTTCTAGAGAACCGGTGGCAGAAGCTGGAAAATTACTCACTAATCACTCGACTTCAGCCATCGATGCAGTAGAGAAAGGACTGAACGGTTAGTACGGAAATGCAGTATATTATTTACAGAGCGCACTTTATTCCATAGTTTTAAATCTACCGAGTTGTTGAATAGATCACTATCATTATTAGTGTAAAAGTTAAAACGTTTAGTAAAAATTTGAAAGTTTTAAAAGTATGCCCACTCAGACAGTGTCATATTTTACACGATAACAGAAAATGTAATAAATATAAATTTGATTAAATATTAACACATGAAGAAAACGATTTTTGCATGTTTTAGTTATGTAACATTTTTTTGTTGTCCAGTTGTCTGATTCATGTTTTGCATGATGCATCTAATTCAATACCGCTGTTCGTGTTTGTTTGTCTCTGTACATTAGTGGGGAAAACTCCCACAACAAACCAGGTTGAAATTAACTTCCAGATCTAGTAAACACGAAATTTTCATGGCTATATATTTTCCAGTTTAACAAGAAGAGACTGTGTGCATTAGTGGACCCCCCCCCCAAATACGTTGAAATTAACTTCCAGATCCAGTGAACACGAATTTTTCATGGCTGTATATTTCCAGTTTAACAAAAAAAAAAAATTACTCCATATAGTTTTTATTTCGGGATGAAACAGAAACAAAACCTCGTATTCTATATAGTGCACGGTGTCCCATTTGTAATAATAACAACAATAATAGACTTAAACATAAGAAGACTGACATAACCTACAGACATATGTATAGCTTTGTTAAACGAAGTGCAAATAATAAATAAATATTTGTATTTTCATATTTAATTATGATAATACGTGAATTATTACATGGAGATGCATTCGATTATGTAGGCACGTGGTATACGAATGATCAAGATATTTTTTTTCTAATCATACTTCCGCGTTTTGATACGATAACAACTGTCAATTACATACAGCTAAACTCGTTGGACGAATTTAATTTGAAAACCTATAAGTGAACAATCGACGAATGTTGCATTTCTCTAACTTATTAATATTGAATGTTTAAATTGTTCTAAACTGGAGTAGTAAGTGTCTGTTAATTAAATTTCATGTTTACGAATGTCCTTATTTTTGATTCTGAGTACACGAATAGGTCAATAATAATAACTCTCAGATTTAGTACGTTTACATAGATATCTGACTCTAATCGAACACGGGTGAGATGGGGGACGGAGAATAGACATTGTGCATCTGCATTGACTTAGGTTTACACAACAATTTCCATTATACGATTATATTATGTTAAGTATTTCTATATGTGTAATAAAATATACTATTAAACTGATATAAAAATGTATTTGAACGCTGAAATAATCTCTAAGTCCTGAATTTGTTACCTCCATCTCCAATTTTATTAAGTCTGTCCATTCAGAATTTTGATCTTTATCTATTCATATACGCTTTCCAAAAAAAAAAAAAAATCACATGCGTGTAGCCAAAAGTAAAAAAGAAACAAGAAATGTGTATAACATTTGTCTGTAGGAACGTTAATACTTATTGATTGCCGAATGTCAACGTATGAGAACATCTCGTTTACTCCTAACACCAATTTTATTACATTTAAATTTAGGTCTAAAACGCCAGATTATTCGGTCTATCGTTTCTTATATCTTACAAACCTCACCAACAATAACATGTAGGTGTCCTGCTTGCTTAATATTCACGTAGCCAATTTGACGGATAGGGCTCAGAGTAAGTGACGTCTAAATAACTGGAAGGTAAATAATGCGGAATTATATGATCCACAATCTCAAATCTTTATACATATTTTTCTTATTTTCTTTTTCTTTGGTAAGGAGATTATTGTTTTTACAGTAAGAACAATTTATAAACGTATCTATTATTAATTTTAGTGGCAGAGGAAAATGAACTATATGGCCCCTGTATCATCGGCCGCGGTGGACCTCGGAACAGCGCTGGTTTCCTCGAGCTCGATGCCGCTATCATGTCTGGAAAGGATCTTAACTTAGGAGCGGTGACAGCGATCAGAGGGTAAACTAGTACAACAAGCTGAGTTTACCCTGTCATGAAATTTTGCACACAGATAGCTTAGGATAAAAAAAAACGAATTTCAAGAGAGAGAGGAAACTCTGTTTGGTTGTTTGACTTTTACGGCACGTTCAACACACTAACTCATGACAAGATAATGTGAGCAAAGAGTCTTCCCAAGGATACACCGAGAAGGCCGAACCGAACTGGCCTTGGTGACTATCAAACCCATGACCCATGGATTACGGGTCTGACCCCTCTAAAAGAGTTACAGTTGCTCCCTGGAAACTTGGTATAGCTAATAAAAGATCAACAAAGTCAACAGAAAAGATGACAACAAAATTAAGGCTGACTGCAGCAACAATAAAAAAGAGTATAGAAAACGGTCATTATACTGACAGTTAGCTCAAATTTAAATGTCATACTAGAATGGTGACTTGAAGATAAATTGTCAGGGCAGACACCTATAGCGATATGTATGAGTCTGAATACGTTTTATTTGTGGCTTATCTACTGCCATCAACTATCCAGCTGTGATAACAGTATCCATAGTATCCACCCCAAAGATAACTAAAATTGATTTTATCAAAGCAACAACGACGAGAAACTGACGATAAAAATGAAGATGACGAAGAGAGTAGTAGTTGATAATAATAATAATAATAATAATAATAATAATAATAATAATAATAATAATAATAAAATGATGATAATAATAAAAGATGATGATGATGATTGCAATAGTTGTTGAAACCCTCTGTAACTTAATCACACAAATCGGGAGCAACTGGTAAAGTGCTCGCTTTTAAAAATGAGTTGACAGCCTTGTTGATTTTTAAACAATTTTAAGCAACTGGTAAAGTGCATTCTTTGAAAAATGAGTGGACAGCCATGTTGATTTTTAAATAAGTTTAGAACACATTGGATAACAGTATACAAATAGAAGAAAAACAATACAGTGTTATAGAAAAGCAATGGGGAAGGGGAAACAACTTTTAATAACTGTATATTCTAATAGTTTCGCTTGATGTTAAAATCGCACCTGCACCCAGTCCACATCCGTAAAATAATCAGTTACAAGTGTGAAAGAAGATATTCTGTTCAGGCATTTTTAATACTAGAAAAAATAATTTAGACATCAAATGGTTTAAAAAGAGACGTTTCTATATTTAATTATGCCACTTGTTCTAATGCTGCTGGTAGAAATTGGTCTCAACAATATCGGTCAGCTACATAAACTACCCGGTTTATCCAAATAAAACCTAAGTATTATTTACTTGAATTCATCCAAAACTTGATTACTAATGAGAACAGATATTTTGCCTAAAATTTTGAACATATAGTTTTAAAGCACAGTTTAATAGCACTTATCATTAGGGGCGAGGACGAAGCAGGAGGGGTTGATTATATCATTCTGAAGCACGTTATTCATATCAAATTATCAACAACGTGCCTTACAAGGATATAATCAGTCCCTCCTTTTCGTCCTTTAACCTGGTGGCAAGTGCCATCACACACACACACACACACACACACACACACACACACACACACACACACACACACACACACATTACCTTACACAAGGTTGTCTTGTCGAAATTATACTGCGAGAAAACCACACAAAATAATATGAATTCCTCTGAATATATTAATGTCCCGTACACATGTGTTGAAGACTTAAGTTGAACTAACACCACAAAAATCACGTAGGCATGAGAGCTTATAACGCTTTTGGCGACGATTAATGACAAGTGTCGACAAAGTTGACAGTTCCTCTGCCTTGTTTGGTGTTCACGGCACAACATACGTAGGTATTTTTTTTCTTGGCAATTAGAGTAAAGAGTTTTGCACAAGGACACATCATAGTAGCTGGCCCAGTATAATCCACTGGTAGGATTCAAGCCCGCACTCTTTCAATCGTGAATCTAGTACGCAAACCACTGAGCTACTGCCCGCTACTGCCTCCTTTTTTTTTTTTATTTTTTTATTTTTTTTAGAAATACACGAGGTTTCATCTTGGAGCTGATTTGATAGTACAATCAACTTTTCATATCCTCTTTCTTTTAGTAGCGTATTCAATAATTAATGTTTTCTCGATATATTTCTCCACTAAGTACATGACTTCATCATACGATGCATGACGTCAGCGTTATTGTCGGGGTCGACAGATTTAAAATCACATTCACGTATACAGCTTTTTTGTATCTCTGTTGATCTTCCATTCTAGATCCTACGTAGCATTTTAGAGTGTGTTTAATGGTATTTTCCAGTGGGGGTGGGGTGGAGTGGGGTGGGGCTGATTTTGTTGCTCATTCTTGCTCAAGGTTTTGTATTTAGCTTATGGGAGTTATTTCGCCTTGTATTCGTTGTTTTGTAAATAGTATCATGAGATTTAGTAAAGGGATGTATATCAATAAGTATAACACGCATTAATTGTAAAAGTAGGAAACCAGGAATCACATTTCAAGCTGCACTGACTTTGGTTAAATCTTGTGTTCGTGAAATTATTTATCAAGCACATTTCTGTAATCATCACTCCTTTGCAGCGAAAGGGAGTTACGATCACCTATATTTAAAGTTTTAATGGCTGCTGGTTACCTTTTTGGATTCAGACAATAGCTACATGCTTGTTTGTTTATTGTTGGGGGTGCAGGGTGGCATGCTTTATTAATACTATTAAACCTCCAATGATGAATCTTGGTGACATGATGCGTCCTGATAACAAATAATCATCATTACGAAAAGCATATAATATCTAATGACTTTGTGTATAAAGTGCATTTCTTAGGCATTCGTTGCGATGGAGACATAACATGTAGTATTTAATGCATCTCTTCAAGTACCACGCCCTTTTAAAAGAACAAGTTGCTGCAATCTGTGTTGCATGCTTTGTCCGTTTTGGTTATCTTTTATTGGTATGTTCATTAACAAAGAGGTCTTCGTTTTTTTTCGTTTGTTAATTTATCTCTTGCTTATATGATGCATCTACACGAGTACTACACTATTGCATCTACACGAGTACTACACTATTGCATCTACACGAGTACTACACTATTGCATATACACGAGTACTACATAATTGCATCTACATGAGTACTACACTATTGCATCTACACGAGTACTACACAATTGCATATACACGAGTACTACACAATTGCATCTACACGAGTACTACACTATTGCATCTACACGAGTACTACACTATTGCATCTACACGAGTACTACACAATTGCATATACACGAGTACTACACTATTGCATATACACGAGTACTACACTATTGCATCTACACGAGTACTACACAATTGCATCTACACGAGTACTACACAATTGCATATACACGAGTACTACACTATTGCATCTACACGAGTACTACACTATTGCATATACACGAGTACTACATAATTGCATCTACATGAGTACTACACTATTGCATCTACACGAGTACTACACTATTGCATCTACACGAGTACTACACAATTGCATATACACGAGTACTACATAATTGCATATACACGAGTACTACACAATTGCATATACACGAGTACTACACAATTGCATCTACACGAGTACTACACTATTGCATCTACACGAGTACTACACTATTGCATCTACACGAGTACTACACAATTGCATATACACGAGTACTACACAATTGCATATACACGAGTACTACATTATTGCAGCTTCACGAGTACTACACTATTGCATCTACACGAGTACTACACTATTGCATCTACACGAGTACTACACTATTGCATCTACACGAGTACTGCACAATTGCATATACACGAGTACTACATTATTGCAGCTTCACGAGTACTACACTATTGCATCTACACGAGTACTACACTATTGCATCTACACGAGTACTATAATATTACTGCAAAAATAAATATGCGAGTGTGATGGTAGTTAAAGGTTTTGTTTTATATTTCTCCTTGATTGTTTTCGTCTGAGTCATGAAACTTTAAATCTGGACGCATTTCTGTTGTTACGTTACCCATACTATGGACGAGTGTATCTCTTATCTAGATTTTAGTCTTTACTTACTTAGACAAAAACTTGTACATGCTATTGACAAACTATCATGGGGCCCCGAGTCGCCGAGTGGTCTAAAGCGCTGATTGTTACGGATCAATGCCATCTCACCTCTGTCTGCGTGAGTTCGAGTCCAGACTCGGCTAACGTGGGTAAGTGAGAAAGCCTACCAGTAGCTTCTCGTGGGTCGGTGGTTCTTCCCGGGGTTTTCCAGGGTTCTTCCTCCACCATTAATACTGGCCGCCATTTATAGCCTATCTTGTGCTGAAAAATGGCGTTAAATCCTTCAACAACAACAACAACAACAACAACAACAAACTATCATACATAGAAAGCCTTTCTAACCATCACTGTTTAAATGGGGAATAAATTTCTTTTTCGAGTGGTAGTCAGACTCAAAGACAAAGGCAATTCTCAGCCGATTTACTTGGGCTCTGGGTGGCCGAGCGGTCTTAAGCGGTCGTCTTTACTGATCGGTGCCATCTCACCTTTGTCTGCATGCGTTCGAGTCTCAGGCTCGACCAGTGTATGTGAGGAAGCTTGACACTTGCTTCCCATGAATTGATGGTTCTTACCGAGCTTTCCATGGGTCTTTCTCAACTAGTTATGCTAGTTATCTCCGCCATGTATAGCTTATAGTGTGCTGAAAATTGACTTTAAAACCAAGAGGACAACAACCAGTTTACTGTTTATAGTCATTCATGCCAATTAGTAAGCAATATGCATACGCCCTGGTAAAATATGGGAGTAAAATCCATGCATTGTATGTACTTGATTACCCATTCATGAACAGTGCCTATAATAATAATGATCGTTGTGGCTGTCACTGAGAAGCACGTTACTCCCAATACGTAAGTCTGGTCTTTTGAGGATAGCATCTTAAGCAGATGTTATAAACCAATGGTTATGGAAAGAATGAAAATATTACAATGATATTGATAACAAAGGTGGTCTTTATCAATGTTTAATGAGTTGTATGACCTACCACTGCGGACAAAATGACGCAAATCAAGGTCGTTTTAGTCTAAATTTGTTTTCTGCAAGATAATTTGTGTTTATAATAGTTGCTGGAAATTTCTGAAAATTTCCTAGAGGCTAGCTAAGAATTTAGTGACTAGATTCTGGTTGAATAAGACTTATATCAAGTGTGTGTGTTTGTGTCTGTGTGTGTATGAGAGAGAGAGAGAGAGAGAGAGAGAGAGAGAGAGAGAGAGAGAGAGAGAGAGAGAGAGAGAGAGAGAGAGAGAGAGAGAGAGAGAGAGAGAGAGAGAGAGAGAGAGAGAGATTTGGATTTTTAATGTAGCAGCTTATAGTGATGTCTACCGCTGGGACATCATGGCGGAGACCTGTGGCATGATGTCCCACCCAGTCACATTATCCTGACTCCAGTCCTAACATCTTAATGCTGAGCGCATAGCTTGGCAGCTGTTAGTACCATTTTTATATGTCTCTGGTATGACTCGGTCATTGTTCGAACCGACGACCTCTTGCATCCGAGGCAGACGCTCTAACAACTAGGCCACTTATATCAAAAGGCATTGTACAGTTCTAACTTAACATTTTGACATAACAATAAGCTGAGACAATTTATCCACCTGCGTAAATTTTTTAACGAGATAATTTCCTTCACAGATTCTAGATAATCCATGATGTCATCAGTTGGTCCGGTGGGCAAGTGGTTAGAGCGTCCGCCTCGAATGCGGGAGGTCGCCGGTTCCATCCCAGGCCGAGTCATACCAAAGTTTTATAGAAATAGTACTAACAGCAGCCTTGCCTAGCGCTCAGCGTTAAGATGTTAGTGTTAGGACTGGTTGGGATGGTGTCAGGATAATGTGACTTGGTGGAACATCATGCTACATATCTGCGACATGATGCCCAGTGCTAGATATCACTATATAATGCCACACTGCAGACATTGTAGCGATATGACTGAAAAACTGTTATAGTTACGTTAAAAATCCAAATCACTCACCCAGTCACATATCATCATTTGGCACAAATTATGATGTTCATTATGTCTACCACCAACCTTCTCGCGGGAGGTATTCATATGGCTTTCCTATGGTTTTATCATCGTTATTTAAAAAAAATATGGTGATTCAGTTTAAGAGACTGGAGTAATACCAGCTCCATACCAGCGAAGGTCATGGTGATATTGACCAGGGAAGTGTACAAGGTTGGTGAAGCGCGACATTTTTACAACGGTAATCAAAATAGTATAAAATTCCTGATTTCATTTACAGAATAACCCGACCGGTGTCAGTTGCAAGGAAAGTGATGGAGGAATCGCCACACAGTATGCTGACCGGGGATGGGGCAACGTCGTTTGCTGTCAGCAAGGGATTTGTTATTGATCAGGAGTTAATGAAATTCAGGGTATGTTTGCAATATTTAAGTATGAAAAAATGTTCCAAAGCTATTAAATGTGTAATTGTATATCTATCTCTCTCTCGACAATGATATATATATATATATATATATATATATATATATATATATATATATATATATATATATATATATATATATATATATATATGCAATAAACTGACGTCGAACAGTGCGAAACTAGTAACTAACTAGTCTGAGCACTTTCGACTCTTAATGAGTCTTTTTCAAAAGCAAATTCAAAACATATATACGACAAACAAATAAACACAAAAACGTTGTGTGTGTAAACCTCTACATGGCTGTCTCCATATGGTTTAAAACTATAAATACAACTAGCTTGTATAGACTAGTTGCGGATTCTGAAAACGGTGTATAATTCCCTAAAAGTCTACAAGCCAAAGCGACATCTATTTATACTTTTTGTACATTTATGTAACGCAGATTTTATCCCGGATATTTGATTCTATACCGGTTATACTTATAGCAAAAATTGAAGGATACTAAGAAGATTTAAAAAATGTTAAATTCTACTAGTGCATAGTTTTCATTTTCTAGTCTTCTTGGTTTAGACCGCTTGGTTTCAATGTTCTAAGTCGGCGTAACCAGTATGATTCCTTTTCCTTTCTGGTTTCGGAACTCCAGCTGTGGTTGTTAGCAATAGCGATAAGTATTATATCACTGAAAGTGTGGCCAGGGGAGGAGAAGTGTTCTGCGACGGGGCTTCTGTACAGCTTTTTTGTCATCCAATCAGATCTATGAAGGTTTATCCTTTTGTGTAGCTTTTCAGTTTCTCCGACGTACTGAAGGCCACAGATCTTACATGTGATGAGATAAATCACATTCTCTGTTTTGCACGTTTTGTTTGGACCATGTATGTTTAGTTTTTCTTTAGTCACTGTGCTAGGGAATGTCTTGGTCTCTATCACCCAGACAATCCCAAAGTAGGTAAAATCATCGCAAACCACTGGCCCACCGTGCAATCGTCAGACATACTAAACCTAATACTTCCGAACAAACCTGTAGTAGCTTACCGGAGACCAAAAAACCTAAAGGACATCCTAGTCAGGGCAAAGCTAACGCCAATCGCTAGTCAAAACCAACCTAGTCAATCTGGACCTTGTGGCGATAAAAGATGCAAAACCTGTCAACATATGATACAGACCAAGACATTCACTAGCACAGTGACTAAAGAAAAACTAAACATACATGGTCCAAACAAAACGTGCAAAACAGAGAATGTGATTTATCTCATCACGTAAGATCTGTGGCCTTCAGTACGTCGGAGAAACTGAAAAGCTACACAAAAGGATAAACCTTCATAGATCTGATTGGATGACAACAAAGCTGTACAGAAGCCAGGTCGCAGAACACTTCTCCTCCCCTGGCCACACGTTCAGTGATATAATACTTATCGCTATTGCTAACAACCACAGCTGGAGTTCCGAAACCAGAGATGAAAAGGAATCATACTGGATACGCCGACTTAGAACATTGAAACCAAGCGGTCTAAACCAAGAAGACTAGAAAATGAAAACCATGCACTAGTAGAATTTAACATTTTCTAAATCTTCTTAGTATCCTTCAATTTTTACTATAAGAATAACTGCTATAGAATCAAATATCCGGGATATAATCTGCGTTACATAAATGTACAAAAAGTATAAAAAAGATGTCATTTTGGCTTGTAGACTTTTAGGGAATTATACACCGTTTTCAGAATCCGCAACTAGTCTATACAAGCTGGTTGTATTTATAGTTTTAATCCATGTGGAGACAGCCATGTAGAGGTTTACACACACAACGTTTTTGTGTTTATTTGTTTGTCGTATATATGTTTTGTATTTGCCTTTGAAAAATACTCATTAAGAGTCGAAAGCGCTTTGGCTAGTTAGTTACTAGTTTCGCACTGTTCGTCGTCAGTTTATTGCATCTATTTTAATCAATCCCTGACACACGTGATCCCTTGGTGGATCCAGTGCGCTTGAAAGGGTTGTTATTCGCCATATGATTTGTATATATATATATATATATATATATATATATATATATATATATATATATATATATATATATATATATATATATATATATATAGAGAGAGAGAGAGAGAGAGAGAGAGAGAGAGAGAGAGAGAGAGAGAGGTATGTACCTTCATATAGGGTCTGATGTGATTATGATTTGTAACGTAGGTTTAACAATGTTTCAGTCATATGGCTACGATGTCTGCAGTGTGGCAGTTTATGGTGATGTCTAGCACTGTGGCCTCATACCGATACATGTAACAGGATGTCCCACTCTTGTCACATTATCCTGACACCAGACCGACCAGTCCTAACACTAACCTCTTAATGTTGAGCGTCAACCGAGGCAGCTATTAGTACCATTTTTTTAAGTCTTTGGTATGACTCGACCGGGAATCGAACCCACGACCTCCCGCATTTGAGGCAGACGCTCTATTGACTAGGCCACTAGAGCCGTTCATTCACATAGATACCTACATATGTATGTATGTATGTATGTATGTATGTATGTATGTATGTATGTATGTATGTATGTATGTATGTATGTATGTATGTATGTATGTATGTATGTATGTATGTATGTATGTATGTATGTATGTATGTATGTATGTATGTATGTATGTATGTATGTATGTATGCAAGTATGTTAGAAGGTATGAAGGACACATTTGGGATTTTTCCCTATGGAATATATGTTTTTGTTGTTGTTGTTATTATTATTATTATTATTATTATTATTATTATTATTATTATTATTATTATTATTATTATTATTATTATTATTATTATTTCAGGAATTCAGAACTGAAGATCGAAAATCTGAAAAGAGTTATGTTTGCACTGTCCACGATACATTAGGTTTACTCGCTCTTGACTCCTCAGGAAATGTGTGCTCAGGTATAATTACAGTTATTTTATGGAGGATATGCTTTTAATATCTACATTAACCTGCTATTTACCCCGTATACCTCATTGACTATTATTTATTTGTATACATACATACATACATACATACATACATACATACATACATACATACATACATACATACATACATACATACATACATACATACATACATACATACATTTCCTTTTCTTCAGTTATCTTATTGTCCATCACCTTAGTGATTTCATCTATTGTTTTTTTCTGTGCTGTGAGATATTACTTTATTTATTCTTTCTTTCCAGAAATCTTCATCTATCTCTCTTTTTCTAAGTAACTTAACAGGATTTTTGCCTTTTTAAAGAAGCTATATATGAACATTACTTGTCCCTATCTATACAGATGAGCATGCATACATCTTTTATATAATGAAATTTATGCAGGTGTTACAACAAGCGGAAAACCCAACAAACATCCTGGACGTGTTGGCGACAGCGCTCTACCAGGATGCGGTTTTTATGCAGGTACACACTCAAATACACATTAAGAATCTGGAATAGCACATATCTAAAAACTATTATATTTTTATTGATTCTTTCTTTCGTTCCTACAATTAAGTATTTAAGTATGTTAAATGACCACAAAATAATAATTTTGAAGAATGTTTTAGGATTCATATATTCATTCAAGTTATATAGAAGAATGATTCCACATATTCATTCAACTAATATGGAAGAATGTGTTAGGATTTCACATATTCATTCAACTAATATAAAAATGTGTTAGGATTTCATATATTAATTCAACTAATATAGTTGAATGGGTTAGGATTTTATATACTTATTCAGCTAACTCATTAATTTCATTAACTCCTCCTGATCAATAAAAAATCCCTTGCTGACAGCAAACGACGTTGCCCGCTCCCCGGTCAGCATACTGTGTGGCGATTCCTCCATCACTTTCCTTGCAACTGACACCGGTCGGGTTATTCTGTAAATGAAATCAGGAATTTTATACTATTTTGATTACCGTTGTAAAAATGTCGCGCTTCACCAACCTAATAATTTTAAAGGAACATGTTTAATGTAAGTGTTGCGTCTTTCTTTAATGCAAAAAAGTCCTATAAAATTAAAATAAAGTTCTGTTCCTGACTTTTACTTTAGTAAAATAAAATTTCACATTCTTATGTAAATCATAAACTGAAATGTTGTAGTAAAGTCTGTAGATTCTATTTAACATGATTGCGTCTCTCTCTCTCTCTCTCTCTCTCTCTCTCTCTCACACACACACACACACACACACACACACACAACGATGCTATTGTTGTTGATTATTGTGATTGTGGTGAAAACATCACTTCTTTTTAGATGAAAAGCTTTAATACTTTCATTTGAAAGAAACAACCAATATTTTCGATCATCGCTTTAAAGTTATGTTTGGTTGTTTGGTTTCATATCATATTTTTCTGTCTGAGCATAATAAAATTTGACGCTAGACGGGTTAATAGCAATGTTAAGTGAAGAGTTGTGTAGAATTCTCAATTGTTTTGAATAAATTTGCAGAAGGCAGTTGACTGAATGATAATTGTATGCGGGTTGTAGAAGAACACAGTACACGTGACAAAATCTTCAGTGTGCAAGTAATGGTACAATTTGGGTCTGCTCGACTGTACACGTGTACTAGGTGGTCGCCTTGGGCGCCAGGCTTTAAAAAAGCGCGAAATTAAACGGAAGTGATTTTTGTTTTTTTTGGGCAAGAGGGTCGGTCGTCAAAGACATAGTTCGTCGGGGTCTCTAAAATCCTTTGTGTCAGCACTTGGTACTTAGTTGTTGTTGTTGGGCTTAACGCCATTTTTCAGCACACGATAGGCTATACATGGCGGCCAGTAAAAATGGTGGATGAAGAAACGGGGAAATCCGCGGAAAGAACCACCGACCCACGAGAAGCTACTGGTAAGCTTTCTCACATATCCGCATTCGCCGAATCTTAGACTTGAACCAACGCAGACAGAGGTGAGATGGCAGTGATCCGTTACGGATAGCGCTTTAGACCACTTGGCCACTCGGGGCCCTCTTGGTACTTAGTGTGTGTGTGTGTGTGTGTGTGTGTGTGTGTATGTGTGTGTGCAATAAACTGAAAACGAAGAGTGCAAAACTAGTTTCTAGTTTGCCTTAAAAATTTCGACTCAAAATGAATCTTTTTCAAAGGCAAATACAAAACACAGACAAGACAACCTTACATCAATCATACACATAAATTAAACTCAGTAATTAAAAAATAGTCTCCAAATGCAAACCAAATTAATGGGCAAGTATCACAAATATTATCAGTCGTCAATGAATATGATCAGCAACAGATATAACAAAAGGTACTGTTCTTTAACAGATAGGATTAATGCATATTACCTTACCAAATATGATTAAATTAAAGACTTGTCAACACTTATGATTAATGTATCGTTTATTTATAAACACGATGCTTAATAGATTGTCATACACACATCATGTTAGACATAAATTAACTTAGATACTGTTTATCCAAATACGATTCTGTTTGTTCCCTGTCTATGATGAATAACTGAAGAAAAAAGAAATGGTTTCATGTATTCCACTCTTGGCATGCGCAAGGGTCCTCGGGAACCTAACTATCCTGCAGACTTGTTTGTCTAGAACCGTTGGCTCCTCAGACTGAGTCGACCAGTATCATCCGTCCAACCAAAGTCACCGAAGTTACTATTAATTGCGGACATAAGTAGTTAGAGCGTCTGCTTTGGGTGGGAGAGGTCGTGGGTTCGAATCCCGGCCGGGTCATACCAGAGACATATGAATATTGTAAAAGCAGCTGCCTCACTAGGGGCTCAGCAATGAGAGGTTAGTGTTCAGACTGGCCGGTCTGGTGTCAGGATAATGTGACTGGGTGGGACATCATGATACGTTTCTACAGCATAATACCTCTGTGCTAGACATCGCTAAAAAGTACCATACTGCAGATATCGTAGTGATATTAACTGAACAATTGTTAAAGCTACTTTTATAATCCAAATTACACCCCACCCCATCTCACTCAATATCTTTGTTAAGTGACCCGCAAAATCTAAAAATATAACTAAACCATGCAGTAAATGCGACACAACTGTTAAATGTATTTAAATAAAAATACAGCGATATACATTACGCGCGAGTACACATGAACTGACTTAGTTATGCATTAAATTCTTCTTGAAAAGAACGAAAGTACGCGATAATTAATGTAATAAACAGAGATATACGAATCTCTTTAGGGCAAAAGATATCACACTGAATTATAAAAGCTCGAATGTTTCTCGTCGTTAAATTTGCACAACATATGAATGAATTAAAGTTGTCTATTCAACTCCAGAATGTCTAACATGAAAACAACTATTAAATCCTTTTGAAAGGCGTTATATGGCATAGGTCCGACATTTTTAACAATTTTGAGTAAATTCCAAAATATCAAAAATATTAAACAATGTTTTCACATATAACGAATAACAAGAGCAAAAGTTTCATACTTTAATTTAAATCTACAGCTGACGATTACTTCCGTAAAGTAAGCCGATTCCTGCTGTAAGCTCGCTTGCAACAAATATGTATCTATGCTCGCAAAAGCTTGGTAAAATTGGGCTAATAAAATGGTATTTGTACTGTTGGCCGATTGCCAAAATCAGAAATTTAATCTCTCTCTCTCTCTCTCTCTCTCTCTCTCTCTCTCTCTCTCTCTCTCTCTCTCTCTCTCTCTCTCTCTCTCTCTCTCTCTCTGTCTCTCTGTCTGTCTCTCTTTCTCTCTCTCTCTGTCTCTCTGTCTGTCTCTCTTTCTGTCTCTCTCTGTCTGTCTCTCTGTCTGTCTGTCTCTCTCTCTCTCTCTCTCTCTCTCTCTCTCTCTCTCTCTCTCTCTCTCTCTCTCTCTCTCTCTCTCTCTCTCTCTCTCTCTCAATGTTTTTAATTATTCCTTGTTTGTTCCAGATTCCACTGCAGGAGCTGCCTGTTGCACTGGGGACGGGGACGAAATTCTTAAGTTTTGTCCGAGTTTTCTTGCTGTCCATTACATGAAACAGGTAAATAACTTTCAGCAGAGTTTTAATTTGATTATATTGTTACCTAACAACGTGGTAGTTTAAACTGAATCTCATTTATCAAGGCGATTTCAGTACATTTCAGAATTGAAAACATACATTGATCGTATTGTTAATTTTTTCAATTATGGTTTGGTATAAATAAGATTTGTTTTGTTTTAAAGATTAAAGTTTGTCCAGTTCAGTTCTACAGCTATAAATGGAATGATGATATGTGATTGTTGAACAATACAACAAATACCAGGAAAGAGGAAACAAATTCCTAGACAGATGAAACTGGTCTAATATTCATGAATATTATCAATGGAATGTGTGTAATGCAACATAGTACACGTGAAATAAATATTTTTTCTTATATATATATATATATATATATATATATATATATATATATATATATATATATATATATATATATATATATATATGTATTTATGTATATATATATATATATATATGTATATATATGTATATATATATATATATATATATATATGTATATATGTATATATATATATATATATATATATATATATATATATATATATCGCTATTAGAAAATGCAGACAGCTTACTTATCAATGCTTTCAAAATAGATCATATATTTGTCATCTTTTAGATTTTACTATTTTTCAGGGAATATCTCCCGAACAAGCATGCAGTCAGGTCATTAAAGACATCGTTAAGAAACTGTCAGAAAGCTCAAAGTCGATTGAAATGGCCATCTTAGCACTGAATATGAAGGTAATTGCAGTTTTTAATGTATCTGATTTTACCGCTGACTTCGTATGATAGCTACATGGATTCAGGCACTTTTATTCAGTTTCAACCCTATGATGTCCAGGGCCCAAGGCAGCAGGCAGGGCCCAAGACAACAAGTGATGAAGGTGAGGCCCCAAGCAAAAATAAAATAAAAAAAAATTAAAAAAAGCCCCAACCCAACATTACAACGGAGAAACGCAGGACCCAATGCGCTTGCCTCGTACCGTCTCGCCCTAAGGCCGCGTCTGCTTGTATTTAGTCTATCTCATTGACAACAGACCTGCGAGAATATATGTCATCTTGCCAGTTCGTGCGTTTAATCGTTCGTTCGTGCGTCAATGCATTTTTTTGTTTATTACTCGTTATAATACCATCCTTATGTTAAATTTAATTTTACCAACGATCATCAAAACTGATTAGTCAATGTATCGCATTTCATGAAGGAGAAAACAAATACGCAAAAGTAATTCAATCCGACCTATGTTACCTCCTCTACTTTTAGAGGTTTATTTGTTGCACGCTTTAGAATTTTCACCCTAGTTTCTCTAAAGTGCATCTGAAAAACGGTTAACGTAACATACTCAAATTAGGCAACTGTAGCCATTTATTTAATGCTTAATTGACCTGTTTTCTGAAGTTGTTCATGATATCCTCCATATCTTGGACCGTATATAACCCGTAATATCTTAAATTTGTCTGTAGATTCATGTTAGGAAGATTAACACAACCATATAAGAAGTATATAACACTAATTTATTGTAATTTAAGTGACTTTTGTAATTTTACAGGCTGGTTCCATCCTTGGTACCTTAGACTTAGACCCTGTTTCACCTACACGTATAAAAGAACTTTGGTCACATCATTACTAGGTCACAATTACATACCTTTTCATGTTTGAATACGTTTTAATTTTTCAGAGGTGTATTTGCAAGTCTATCCAGATCACTGATTCGTTTTCAACTACACTCGGGGCCCCGAGTGGTCTAAAGCGCTCACCATTACGGATCACTGGCATCTCATAGCGGTCTGTGTGGGTTCGAGTCTCGGGCTCGGCCAATGTGGGTTTTTGAGAAAGCATGCCAGTAGCTTCTCATGGGTTAATGGTTCTTTCTGGGGTTTTCCCGGGTTCTTCTTCAACCGATAATACTGGCTGCAATTTACAACTATCTTGTGCTGAAAATGGTGTTAAAACCCTATAACAACAACAACAACATCAACTACACTCATCAAAATTGGTAAGCCCTCGATTTATATGAAGAGTAAATGAATCAACCTGAAAGCAGCTCTTTACATTTATATGCGTGGAATAAACTTTGTCACGGAAAGGAATTTTGACATTATCATTGACACTAAACAGCCCCATATCTCTTCACGTTCGTACATTGACTCATTTTTCATGCACCACATACTGTTTCTGAAAATATGTTGTGACCTACATTTCCTGCTTTTGTTATTTTGCCTTGAAAATGAATTTTCAAGCTACATTTCCTACAGTTTATTGCACTCCCATCTAATTATATAAGTAGATTGATCTGCTGCAGCACTGTATTGTTTTAAAAATTAGGTCACAGTGGCCTTCTTTGTATGGCTTTTTTTACGCACATGAACAAATATCTTGACGTATCTTGTGCGACTTTGTATACCACAGTACCAGAGTGGCTTAGGATTACCAAATATGTAGGTCAGTGCTCTTTGCATTATTATACATTTGAATCGATGCGTGTTACTATGTACCCTTCACTCATCATCTTTCAGTGTGACTACATATATGATGTTAAATTTATTTTATTTCCCCCTATTTGCTTGCCTATCCTGAATCTAAGCAGTTAATGAGGGGATTCGTTAGAATCGCAAGATGCGATTTAGTAAGAATGTCAGTTACTCTACTTCTGCACTCCGGAATACTATGACAATTTAACAACACAGTTTCCGCCGTAACAATGTCTTTCCGCATGTTGATATCAAATGCTTTGTCACGTTTATTCAAGTGGTAATTCCGGTTGTATATGCATCCAAAACTGCGATCATTATCTTAAGAGGTTGCTAATTTGTTAGAGTTTCTTTTAATTTATATTAAACCAATTATTTAACTGAGAAAATGTTTAGAAGCAAAAGGAAGCCCAAAAGGCTTAGATTCGAGTCGTTTATCAAATTATGACAGAAGTTTGAGAGATTTTTATTATATTTATGCCAATATAATCTTATTTATGTTTGATTGAAGTATTTTCACGTCACTCTTCGGGGTAAACCAATATGAACGAAAAAGGGAAAACGGCTATTGATGGCCTTGACCTTGCAGTGTGATAAATGTCCTCATTATGTTTCTGATAATTCGTTTCTTACTATCTATGTTTTGTATTTTTTTATAGAGAATATATGCTAGTGTGTCAGTTCAACGTATGCTTTAAAATAAATCGCCATAAAACGTACTTCTCGCTTTGAGTTCAAACAATGTTTGATGCGGAAGGAAATGACCATGTAAAAATAGTTTCTGGATAAGTGGTCATACTGTGGGTTTGAAAATATGAAACTTGTAAATTTATTGTGGTGTAGTAACACGAAATCTGGCAGACCTATTACTGGTGCTGAAATCCGTATAGGGTAGCTGTATTTTGGTTAAAATGTAAAAGAAGAGGAAAATGCCTTCAAACCGGTGCATACTTAGAATTCATGTAAATGAGAGAAGACCATAAACTTATGCTTTGTTGTTTTGGGTATAACGCCATTTTCGGTACACGATACGTGGTATAACTGGTGGGAGGTATAACCCTGGAAAATCCCTGGAAGAACCACTGATCCACGGAAAGTTTTTGGCTTGCTTTCTCACATATCGAGGGTGTCCTAGACTCTAACCAATTATGACAGGGTGACTTAGACTGCTCGGCATAACGCGGCCCCCGTTACGCTTTAAAACTTTATGGAGCAGAAACATGTAGCTAATTACGAGGCTTTATTGCATGGAAGACAAAATCTCGCATGATTACAAAGGTATACACCGAGCCCCTGTCTTGTATACTGGCATAGGTTTTCTAGAGCCACAGGACACTACGATTTGCAACGCGTGTTTCTATGCATGTGTATAATAGTTCATCAGCACAGTACTGGCTCAACAATGCTGATTAAAATTAAGTATTAAAATATGGAGATTGCAAATAAACTTTAGAAAGATGAACCCTTCACAATAAACGTTAGGATGCAGTATTAAAAGATAAAATATAACAGGTAATTATGTTAACATTTATGAGAGGTATAGAAAAATGTTCAGGTTAAAAATTTACCATCCTAATACTGTAGGGCCAAAACTTGTTATATAAGCTGCATTTCCTCAATAAGATTCAAGATTTTTTGTGGTACGTCAAAACTTTTTTAAAATTGGCTTCACATAAAAAGCATCCATCTCAAAAGACCGATGTCGATACATTTGACAGTGATGTGTTCATCGATTGGCAGAGACTAGTATCCTGCACCCAGTTTAATATTGAAATTGTTGTTTCTCGTGAAAGAAATGGCTCGAAGATGTTTATTCCAGGTAAAATTTAAAGCAATTTTGGAACATGAGATGGTGTTTTCGTGGTTTTCGTGTTCCATATGCGATAAGTTGTAACTATGATGTCATTTTAGTATTATAGCAATCTAGCATGAAATACCACGTGCACCGATATATGAAAATTTGGTATAAACTGATTGCTAGTACCGGGGCCGACCTTAATCCGATTGGACCGATTTGGCCCAATTGGGCCCTGCGCTCACAGGCACCCCGCGCGTTAGGAATTTAAAAAAAATGTCTATAAAGAAAAAGTATTTTTAAAGCGATGGAAGAAAATAATAAGTTTAATAGCATATAAAACTTGTTTAAAAGTTTATTTCTAATTGCCCTGCTCACGGGGGGAGGAATGCACGTTAGGAGCAGGGGCCCCACCAAATTAATCCAACTCGGGTCCCGCGTTTGCTAAGGCCTTTACTGGCTAGAACAGTGCGTAAATATGTGTGTCTTAAATGTGAACAGATTACTGTTGGGTTTTCTATCAATTTTATTTGAATGAAATAAATTATTATAAGTGTAAACGGTATTGAACTGACTATACACCTGAAATGCCGCTATATTTCGTAAACGGTCCACGTTCACACACTCGAAGTCTAATTTCTGTAACGAAAATCCGCGAGAAATTGACTGCTTTTGCACTGTTTTGCTAAACAATAGATTGCCAGTTATAATGTAGCATTCTATCTTTACAGGGTGAACACGGCGCATCAGCAACATTTACAGAATGGGAAGATCCCTTGACGGGAGACATCTACAGTGGCTTCCCATATACACTATGGCATGAGGACAATCAAAGTGTTCAGACTATATTAGCAAAAGCACGTAATTAAACGTTGATGGCGCCATTTGCTAGAATTATTTAAAGTACTTTTTGGATACTTTTATATATGATGAAATGCGTTTAGAATATCAGGTAGACGAAGTAGTGAGGTTAATCAAGCCCCTCTTGTCAAACAAACAGGTCGGTAAGGACATTTCCTAATAAAAAACATGCCGGCTTTTACAAGGTCTTCTGACATGGGCTATATATCAGACCCTAAAATTACAGTTTTCAGACTCAACTCAAATTATTGCCAATGAAATCTTTACACATGTTATATACAATTACATATATGCAAACATGTCCCAACCATTTAAGTTCCACCCAAAGGGGTGGATCATAGTACTGAAATCACTGTGCATATCAAAGGACCACCCCATCATGCAAAATTTTTTAAGTCTCTTTCTTAAACGGTGTAGGAACTGTTGCATAAAGTTTCACTTGCATGTATCGACGGAGAGAATCACATAATTCTATTTTTTCTGTGAAAAATTTGGGAATATATGTGTGTGTGTGTGGGTGACCTTGAGATTTCATTTGAAATTTGTTGTCCCATTAATATTTATTTTGAGTGTGCTTGTGGCTTTATTTATGATATAAAAAAGACAAACAGAAACAGATTTGTGTGTAGAATTCAAATGGACAAGGTCAACCAAGCATCTGAGTGGTGATTTATGCCGAATCGTAGTGTTGATCACTAGCCCCCAAACACATCTATCTTTCAGTCCCCAAATACGGCAAATCGATGAAAATACACTTAATAGCGTTCTTTTATTAGAGAAGTTACAATTACATTTACAGCCTTGTCACAAGTTAAAATGACCCTCTTTGCACTAAGAATTGACATCGTGGTAACCAAAAATATTACGTGTCCACCAAACTGTTTTTTATGCAAGAAAAACTATTTTATCACAGTTCTCACTCACGAACTCTATCCAGTGTCCTTCGTATACACGTGTCCTGTATATGGACACGTGCTTCAGACACATAATGCTGGTATCGGACATCAGTCTTAAAAGAAAATCGATTGGATTAAAACATTTATTTCAAATACATCATTGTTTTCAAGGTGTTTTGCATGATAACATCTTAATGCATCAACTAATTTAAACTTGAACTATACTGCATGTCATTTGAGAAATAAGTAGAACAAAATGTAATTAACTGAGATGTTAATTGCATTTAGCACAGGCGGTAATTCATTGTCCTAACAAATGAGGGGGATATATGTCTGAAAAGATATGCGAAATTCTTAATGCTACATTTGACACTACTAAAAGTATGATACAATTAAATAAGACATATTTGCAGTCGTTATTGCACTTTTTCAAACTTCATAGCGTGTTGTCATCGGCATCATGTTTCTCTTCTTTTTGAAAGGCTCTGGACAAAAGGCAATGAAAGAAGCTGAATCAAAAAGTAAAAAAAATTATTTAAAATTAGAACTTAAAAAATTCGATCACGTCACTATGATACGGAGCTAATATTTATATATTTTCTGTTCTATATCTTTATATATATATATATATATATATATATATATATATATATATATATATATATATATATATATATATATATATATATCCAAAACAAGCATTATTCAAAGTAATCAAGCATTTTTATAATCACACCAGAAATATCAGATTAAATTGAATGTTTACCAGCAACCTTATTAGCAGAACTCTTGAGTAATAAATAAATAAACAATATTCCTTTTGCTACACAACGAAAAAGAAAACGCACCTAGAAAGTCTAAATGAAGATATCTGCAAAGGCGAAGCAGAAACTTGTGAAACAAAAAGAAAATTTATTAGTTTGTTTTTCAGCTTCTTTTGTCATAGAAATTTTTTCCCAGATAAAAGTTTAAAACTTAAAACTAGAAAGGAGTAATGTTTATTTAGAAATATCTTGGAATAGCTTATTGGCTATATATATATATATATATATATATATATATATATATATATATATATATATATATATATATATATATATATATATATATATATATATATAACACTTTCGTTTTCTAGTTGATTGTAAGTTACATTTGAAGGAATCTTAAGTTGGATGACATTTTTTTCAGAAGCATTTCACAAGCATTACTGATATTTTAAAAACTCTTTCATCTGCATTCTGTACTTTTTCTGGTTTTATTTTTCTTATCGTGAACAAAAGCTTGATCATGCATTAGAAAGCTTATTGCTTTGTTCGATTTAATACTGGTAAGTCAACAGCACTGTAACAAATCGAGCTTACCTGGAAGAGTCACGGACGTTCACATGACCAGTTTCATAACTTTAGGTAGAAATAATCCAACATGGTTGCTAAAAGACGACAGCAATCGAATGCAATATTAACAACAAAAACAGTTAAGTTTTTTCAGCTTGCGCTATTACTTGAAACTATTTCAGAACTACTCACCATAACATTTCTTCTAGTTTCTTTGTATAACCACCACCTCGTCGTCGTATCCTCTGCTGAAGTTTTGGGTTCGACAGACATATTGACCATACTCCTGGTTCCCTAGAGCGCCTTCTCTGACTTTCAGGGACACAAAACGAGTATTAAAGTATTGTACCAGTTCCGACTCGAAAGCCACATCGTACTTCCAACTAGAAGTGATTGGTTCACTGCTATTCATAAATGCCCACTCCACAACCCCGTCCATAGGATACGCCGCAATGGCGCAGTGCAACGTCACTTCTTCTCCGATTGCGGCTATAACTATTTCTTCCAAAATTTCAACTTCCGGTCCAACTTGTTAAAAAAATAATCAAATAAGAACCGAGCCAAATAACTTTGGTTGAAAATGTAAAACAACATATGACCTTGTTGAGATTTAATTAAACCTGCCAGTAATAATAAATATAGTCATTTTAGTTGCATGAAATATCAGTGACTAATTCTCGATTTTCATTAAAGGTTAATAAAAATTATTTGGTAAGTTAGTTTTCCTTCTTGCAAGAAAATATAAATTAATGAGTTATTGACAATGGACAATTTTAATAAAACATGGCAGAAATAAATTCCAGCACTCCTGACATAAGTTACTACAATAATTTGAGACTGTCAGACTCGATATGTAGACAATCATAGAAAAATCACTAGACCAGTGTGACTGTTAAAAGACAGCAACCGCATCTGCATAAAGAGAGAAATATTGTTTATTTACGGCATAAAAGTGTAATCAGAGTGTTACAATATAGCATTAAAGAACAAAGCATTAATTTTTTGAGTTCATTCATAAAAAGATATGATCTAATGATTTAGTAAAGACTCAAATTTTCATTTAATTACAATAATTTGGAAATAAGGAGCATTAGTCATGAGAATAGCATATATGAGGAAAGAAAGGAATAAATTACGTAGTTTGGTATGTGGTAAATGCACAAATTTGTATTCGAACAATGTGGCATACAATGCGAGGATCTCTGAGATTAACGAAGGCAAGTTAAGAAAGATTCCACAAAAATGATATTTACGGAAAAAAACGATCGATTTAAAACAACATAAAGTAACTCAGTAGCAAGTTTAGAATCAACCACAGAAAATGTAACATTTGGCATAAGTCTGACATTTTCACACGAATGAAAACATAGAAGAAACGACGTTCATGTTTTAGACGGTCGCCATGTTGATTTATGTTATAAGAATTGAAAAAATATCAAGCATTAATTATTATCTAATATTTTATTTTATTTTGTCTTAAATGGCTGAACATGAACAGTATCAAAATCTTTGTTACTGCGATCTCGAAATTTTAGTTGATTAAACATAAATTTATCAGTTGTGACAACTAATTAAACTGCGCAAAATGAAAATAAAATATAGTGAACTGAAAAAATGGTCGACTGAACAGTCATTTTTTTCTGTGAAAATGAATTATGTCGGTCATGTGGTTGACTAGTGGCATGCAAGCATTGCTGACATACAAATACTTGAAATATAAAAAACCCTATATTAAAATATTCTGACAAAATGTATATTTTTTCTAACTACTACCTGGTTGAATAGTGAAAATAAACAGTGAAATGGACGATTACAAACCACACATCAGTTTTCAGTAGTCTCAGTCACAGTTAATCACTGTAAACATTATCATGCATAAAAAGAATTCACACCAATGTTGTCTTGGCCAACCATAAATTTCTTTTGCAATCTCTAAATATTTACATTTGAACTTTTAATAATTTTAAAAGTTTTAATGTGATCTTTTAATTGACACTATATGACCATGTTGAACTGACATTGTGAACCAATTACGTATATATTTTTCTGCTTCATTTGCATGATTAAACTTGTCAATATATATATATATATATATATATATATATATATATATATATATATATATATATATATATATATATATATGTGTGTGTGTGTGTGTGTGTGTGTGTGTGTGTGTGTGTGTGTGTGTGTGTGTAGTATGATTTCCGCCCCATGCATTCTAATAGTAAGTGTTTGTGACCATAATTGTGAAAATTTGCTTGATTGGATTCATGCGATGGTTGTACTTGAGTTATGCGTTAGTACGTTACAGTCTTTAGAATGTATATGTGTTTTTCAGTCTTCTGATATTCAGAAGCGATAAAAGACACGTTAACAAAAGTCGAATCGAGCGGAGGGTTGTGGTAACGCTTGGACTCCTTGTGTTAATTGATAATACCTATAAGGTGATTTCATGTTGTCGGAGATTTCTTCGTACTTTATTGATAAAATTTCAGAATCCAATGCTGTGACTTAGCCAAATCATTATTATCTAAAAACGTGAGTAAAATATTTTTGTTTCTTTAAATCTACTTTCGTGTTCATTAACAGTTTAGGCTCCATATAGGGTTACATTAAGATGAGGTTAAGACTATCGTTAAATGGTAATAGTGATAGAGGTCCAATAGTCAAATGGCGCTAGATATCGACACTAACATTTACGATGGGGGAGTAGCGACATCTATCTTACACCCACCCCCACATCGCAACTTTCATGGTCGGCGTCTAAAATTGTAGGACTGAGTCCAATTGTTATGTTAGTCTTTGAACCCACCGCCTCCCATTCCCTATATCCATTTACCTATAATTTAAATCATTTGTAACAAGCCGCGGTGAAAATGCCGTTGCATCAATGTTCTTTTTGGCAGATTTTGAATTTTTTTAAAAACTTGTCAAAAAGAAAATTATTTATCTCAAGAAAAACTTGAGATGCGGTAATTTATTCTGTCAGAACAATTTATTCAGGTTTCTAAATAAAATATAATCCACCGTTTTTATTTCGTTTTAAAGGCATGCAATGTATGACTTTCAATTCAGTGTTTACTTTAGTTACCTGGTTCGTGGCTCTATTTATAAAAGTTAGTATAAAGTAGTTTTCCGTACAGTTTATACAGAAATAAATGCAACTGGGCATGATCACATGGTTATGTTTTGACCAAACGAAATCGTCAACTGATGCAACTGCAATTATTTTTGCTGTTATAGGTAACAAAAGAAATTGATAATGACGATACGGCAGCCGAGGAAAAAATATTAAAACATATTCTAGGATGCTTATTGCTTTTCGATTGTTGTATTTTATCAAGTCAGGCGTATAAGTATGACAAAACACTCTCCGAGCTTCTGTTAAACACATAAAAAGTTTTGGTTGGTAGACATTTTTACATGCGAAACAACATCCAGAAACATTAGTTAACAATTATGAATTAACTATGCCCGTCATATTTCGTTGAACACAACGTACACACAGTTGATTGAGTGGAACAATATGCCTTTAAAATGAAACATTCAGGCTTATACACAATTTATGTGAACTTAAATGTCAAACTTTTAAAATTAATAGACGTTTCCTTATTGATTTTACATTAGAATAGAGAACATGCCATGAAAAAAAGCCAACATCTTTTTTTTAATTATAAATTTTGTATTGTTTCCTGATCCGGGACAATTATATCCATGAGCACGACATATGATATGGTTTTTCATACAGATATTCAGTTCTTTTCTTTTTTTAAAATAAAAATATTGTTTGAAGTAAAAAGTATTAGCCTATAATGGGCTGCGCGCAAATAGCATATATTCTGTAAACTACTGAGCAAAGTAATTTGCGAAAGGATAAAAAGCAGTGGGAGATTTATTTCTCTTGACACGTTTTGCCAGTTACATAGCTGTCTTAGTCTGGTTGGTCTATGACTTTAAATTACTTTTAAAATATCACGAAGTCTGATTTTGACTATTACAGACTGATTTATAGTTGTATTGATAAGTGACTGGTGGAATCAGTTTTTTTTTTATGCATATTCTAAAGCATTTATTGCAAACCCATTCGAAATGAAAACAACAAACAAAATGTTTAGTCTTTTAAACTTTACTATATTCCTGAATTCCATCGTGCATACTACTGAAACAACTTAGATATTCTCCATTCATGATAAAATATCGCAAGTTATTTGCAATGAACTAAATTAACTATTACTAATCTTCAAACCGCGGTAAATATCATAGGTTTAAGATGCAATGTTAAACCTTTGGGTAATGCTCTATGCATTTCTGTAGGAATCAAGTTCAGAATGTCTGTTGTAATTCATTGCAATTAAATTAATGTCGAAAATAATATGTTTCAGAAAATTAATTTCAATGATTTTCCAAAAGGTATTTCTCCGTTACCTGACCACCAAATATACCGTTCTGATTTTTCTACTAATGATTCCTTAATGAACAGGAATGCGACAAAATTTGTAATTTATGAGGTATACATTAAATTGGCAGACGCTGCTGGAAACCGATGCAAGTCACTTCATGTAGATAAATCCAGACCATAATCAAAAGATTGCGTTGAATCGACAAATATACCAAAAGGTATTCGAGAGAGAGAGAGAGAGAGAGAGAGAGAGAGAGAGAGAGAGAGAGAGAGAGAGAGAGAGAGAGAGAGAGAGAGAGAGAGAGACAGAGAGAGAGACAGACAGACAGACAGAGAGAGAGAGAGACAGACAGTAATTACAGTTGACGCGGACTCTGGTCTCAGCACGGTAAGTTCTACCAGCATTCGTGGCCAAACATACGTATATATTGTCATAAAACCGTGTGATATTGTGAAGTATAAGTCTGTTTCCTTCCACTCCAGTATCTGAAAAACGATACCAAGTGAAGAGAATCAAATGACACTTTATGTCCTTAATGTGTGTGTGAATATATATATATATATATATATATATATATATATATATATATATATATATATATATATATATATATATATATATATATATATATATATTGGAAGAATAAAATAGCATCTAAGTTGTGTAGACTTTGTTGAAACTACTAGTTATTGAGAGAAAATTCCGCTAAAATGTATCGGATTAACCTGTCCTGTCGTCTTCTTGTATATTTACCTTTAGAAATCGCTAGCCCCTGTTCAATAGTTCATTGCACGGATGGAACAATAAACAATTTCATTTAGAACTCGCTTTATTTATAACTGCGACAAATTTAATAAAAAAAATTCACAGGCGGTCTAGTTTTAAAAATTCATGGTATGAATGGCCTCACTTGCAACAAATGTTCAAGTTTGTAAACAACATACGACTTGAAAGGTCATTCGCTTAAGAGACAACCATTTATTAACATAGAATTCTCTGATACATTGGGACAAGGACGCGCGTGATATCTAAATGTTACAATAAATTCATAGAGTATAAATAAGGCCGAGCCCTATGTGAATCTTTAACTTGTCAGTTCCAGGTCAGAGAAGTGTCTGATTATATTTTACAGGTAAGAATTTTCTGTTTTGTTACTTACCCTTAAAGCTAAAGATTTCTGTGGTAACTAGTAGTTGCAATATTCTTGTGAGTTCTCTTTTTATTTTACTATTATAATGTAGTGGAATATTTTATTGCTTTTAAGATTTTATATCATTAAACCTTATGGACCTTAAACATCTCGTTCTGATTGATGCCTCTTTCAATCAATGAACCTTCAAAAACTGAACATTTCTTTTGCACCAAAGGGCCTTCAGACCAAAGTGCCTTCGGACTAAAGGGCCTTTGGACCAAAGGGCCTTTGGACCATCAAAATTTCACACTTACTATAAAGTCCCCACCCACTCCCCTCCTTTTTATTAACAAACTTTTATCCCCATTTATTATTTTCATATTGTCTCTCCTCGGTAGCTTTGAGGGCCCATCACAGATCTTCTGTTGTTAATGTAGTTGCGTAGTATATAATTGCTCAACAGGCTAGCATGGTTTAGGAGTATAACCTACATGTACTTCTAACCAATTACCTTTTTTAATCGTATAACTGCCAAGCAGTCATGGAGAATATATACATAGGGAATATTAATGTCTCCGGCAACTGTGCGCTCTAGGGGAATTGCACCACCAAATTCACTTCCATATATATAGATTGCACCATTAAATGGTGATGGAAACGATCGTTCTCATTTTCGCCCAAGAACTGTTACAAGGACAAGTAAGATTTTTTTCTTCTTAGTTGAGTCAATTTTGGTTCAATATAATTGACGGAGATTGTAACCAGCGTGAATTATTGAATTCTACTTCAGCATCGTAAAACAATCCCTGAGTGATTTCACCCCTAGCGGTGCAGACTGCGACAAGGAGTTTTCACACATTAATGTCTTATATGTGGGAACCTCTCGAGCTCCCATCTACGTTAGCTGGTAATGTTTGAGGTGTCCCCTCCCTTACTGGAGCCGAACATTTTTAAAGGAGTTTATATGTTCATGTGTCCTCCTAAGGTCTCTTGTGCTGTTTTTTTCCGTGAAAAAGATCAAAGAAAACTTTGTTTTAAATTTTTATTTAGATTTTTGAATTGGGGTTTATCTTTTTTTCTAACGTTTGGGGTTGGTACATATCAGCGTTCCCAGTCTGGTTCCCCACAGTTCAAAATGATTGAAATTATGTGGTTTTACTTCCTTCTTTAGGCGCATGCCAAGGGCCGGTTTCCTTACACCTTTTTTTCGTTAGTGATCTTTAGCCAGATCTCCCTATAGTCCTTTATTGTCATTTGTTGGATGCTATATTGTGTGCATGCTTCCTTCTGTTTGTGTAATGAATGGCTTTACAATCGAATTCAGGCTTACTGGTCTATTTTGCTTATATTTTTAATACATATTTTTGTTTAAAAAAGGGTTAGGAAATCATATATCCATCTTCTCATGATACTTGATTGGTAGTTTCCAAAATAGTATTTCTTCTTTGAAAAGAAGACAGTTTACTTTGTTTTGCAAAAGATTGAAAAGTAAAATTAAAGTAAGATGTTGTCTTTGTTTCCATGTTGTGTTATCTGTTTGCTGTGTGTACACCTTATGCCTCTCGTTTTTACGGTATTTGTCTTGAAAAGGTTTCATGTCCATTTTTATTTCTCTTTATCGACACAACATGCGTTTTTCCTTTTATACTGTTAACCGTACACAAAAAGTTAAAAAATGAAACAATAAGTAAAAATTATAATTGGGTAACCCATGTATACAAGGTATACATAGACGGGTGTTGCAGTACCCTTCCTGATGGGTGATTATTTTGTGTGCGTGGCGTGTGGGTAATTAAACAATTGAAATATTGTTACCTGTGTTGATGTATCTCTTGAGTCTGTTTGTTTGTTTGCTCATATTCTGCAAGATTGGTTTTCTGGGGCTTCTCCATAGGCCTGTCTGCTGCGTGCAGCGCCATCTGGCATAGCCCCATGGCTTCTGCACCCGATACTTACCAATTTTCGAAGTTTCCTGGCCCCGTACATGGTTGCTAATGTGATAGTCTATATTAGATAAGTGAGTTTTCCCTTCTTTTCTAGTGATGATTAGTTATTTTGTTGTTTTTGATTTATTAGAATAGCACTTTCTTAAAGGGGATATCACGCCTTCCTATTAAACATTCAATACATTATAAATACCCTTGCTGCTTTTTCAGATTCCCATCTAATGAAAAGGACATGCAAGGGAGTAGCGTCCAGTTCGCGTACAGGCTGATACCACCCCAATGTAGACTGGCTTTCTATATCCCCTGCAGCGGGCTTACTTCATTATAGTAGACATTGTTAACATCATTTACTCACCATATCATATTGTTATATATCTATTTGTTATCTCGGCAGTGATGACTCGTCCGTACTTAAGCATGTTTTTGATGATAGAACCTATTATTTTGTCTACTACTTCTTTGTTTGGTATTCTGACTGAATATAGCAACTTATCATGATATCCTAGTTTTGACGTAGCTGTAATTTTAAATTACTATGTCATATGTTATTGGCACTGAAATGTGTAATGACGTTTTTTCCCCCCGGAAAATTCCCCCTTCTGCAATATGGACATTTTGGCATGATATTTATCATATGTCTTCTAAGGGCTTCTTTATCAATCAGCCAGATGTCGTGAAAATGTTTCAAAAGTATATTATGAATTGTCAATTTCATTTGAACCCATTTTTTCCCACATATCTTTCCACTGAACTTGTCTATTTCTCGATCGTACTTTGATTATAGTGTTTTTCGTATAATCTTCTCTTATAATATTATATATATATATATATATATATATATATATATATATATATATATATATATATATATATATCTTGTCTATCCACATGATCAGTTGTTTAATGAATAACTATCTTCTGTTAGTCTGATTAACCTATCCAATAAATAAATAAATAAATAAATAAATAAATAAATAAATATTTGGGGGAATTCTTTAATTTACTAATTTTATTAATATTGTTGGTGGTATCTTTGCATTATATACTAGATCAATTTAATAAATCCCTCTCTTCTTTTTTGTGATATAGGTATTACGTTGCTAAATAGTTTCCCATTATTATGTAGTTTACGTCTAATTTGTGTAATAGTTTTTAGTCCAAATCCATCGACTGAGTTATATAGTTAGTATTACTACGTATATGTTTTTCGACCCGGGTTCGTTTCATTATGCTAAATGTTGTTAGCGCCCTGGTTACTATGTTTCTTTAAAAAACATTTCCTCGATATGTTTAATCAAAAGTGATTCCTAGGCCTCTGACATTTTTTTTTACTAGACTGGAGGATCTCTTCGATGGTTTCCTTTCTAGTTACCTATTAGTAATATTTATGTTTTATCAGTATTTATTTTCGATTCTGACGCTTTTCCAAAATTCTCAAATTCTTTTTGAAGATGTTTGAAATAATTTAAGTCAGCGATAAAGTTCGTACAACCACCAGCATGCTGTACCATTTTCAATTCTTGTTTCCAGTTGGGTAAGGGATTCCCTTTTATGTTGGTATTTTTTATGATTCCAGAGCAGAGGACTTCAATTGCTATTACATATAATAGTATAGATATTGGACATTCCTGTTGTACTGATCTTTCTATTTCAAATTCATGAGTTATTGCAGCGTAATTGCTCTCTTGTTTATGTAGCTTTTCTTCCATCATTATTTATAGTATGATTGAATTTTATATTTTTTCTTTTTTACTTTTAAATTTTCGTTTTCATGCGCATGTTTTTCCGTAAATTCATTTAGTTCTTTTTTATTATATCTAAAATCTCCGAATCTCTTAAAATATTATTAACCTTTCAGGAGTCTGCGCCCCATTTATCCCGCATTTCCATTTTCAAATGTAATTCAATAATGTCGTGATCTGACATTTTGTGTACATATATGTACTACAGTCCTGTACGTGTTTCAGGCCCGCAATTCAAAACGCAAATTTTTTTCCAGTCTGCTTGCTTGGTCAGCTCCATATTCAAATGTATATCATGTCCTTAAAAAGTTAAGTATCATGTATCCATCTATTAGATTGTTTCCGTTTATAAGTTTCCGAGATCATTTTTTAAATAGTGTGTCGTTCTCTTTTAATCCTAGCTTTAGATCTATTTCCATTTCCGCCTAGCTAAAATCTCCGTTCAATATAAATTTTTCCATGGTAAAATTTTGTACACAGTTTTTCTATAAACTGCACTTTTCTTGCGTTTCGTTGTGAGGGCCATATACGTTTCAGATGTACCAGCCTAATATGTAACATGCAGGAGTCTGTCTTTGAAAAATTCATATTCCTTAATTTCTTCCCACTTCTTTGATATATTTTATTTTATAGTTTTATAGTCGTCTTTTCCCCCTGCCTTCGCTTCACTTATGTTGTTTTTAGTTATGACTATCGTGTTTATTTCCCTTCTAAAAAGGTTTTTAATTTGATCATATATATTATGTGTTTCTTTTAATAGGATTATGTTATGGTTGTATTTTTGTTTTGTTGTTGCAAAATTTATTCTTTTTTCCTTTTGTTTAATTCGTTAACATTAGTACTAGCTTTTCGAGATTTGAGTTAAAACCATTTTACCGATTTTGAGCATGTAGTTCTACTGATGCATTTTTTTTTAACGCTTTTACATTATGTTATGAATTTAAGACTCATTCAGACCTCTCCGGCCGTGACCGTTTGTTCAAGCTAACTTACAGCGTCTCGTGTGTTACTTCTACCTATCAACGTTCTATCTGCTCATTGATTCGTTTTCTCGGTTTTCATATTCTAAACGTCCTGCCTATCCATCTACATTGTTTTTAATTTTTAAAGTCCTCTTTTTAAAACGATTCTATATATATAAATTTTTTTTTGCAAAAGGAATTTTGATTGAATCTCTTCTTGTTCCACTTGGTTGTTTTCACCTTCCATTCTATATTGGAGTTACTCTGAACTAGACTCTATTAAGTTTAAGTTTTCTCTACATGAGGGGTATCCTCTATATCGCTCATTGGGCTGTGATCAACATTTTCGGGTTATTTTTCTATTTGTGTTGTTTCCCCTTTTTTGCTGTATATCTACCGCTTGAGATTTGTCGTCCCCTTCGCCATTTTTATTCAAATAGATATGTCCCATTTTTGATGTATATGAAGCTTTGGTGGGAGGATTTTTGCACTCCCTTGGCATGTTGCCAAATGCCTGACACATTCAGCATTTTCTATGCTGCTTGCATCCGTAGTACCAAGTTTTTAGCAAAACGTAGTACCAAGTTTTTAGCGAAAAGCCCATAACATAGAAAAACTAGGGATTCTAGGTGCATCTTCTTTAAGTACCATTAGTATTCTAACTGCCGATTGTATATTCTGGAACCCCAATACTATTGCAATACGTTGTTGTCTTACTAGTACTTAGAAAGCTTTTGTTCCGTTTTCCTGACAATTGCTATTTTGTCATCTTCCACAGGGAAGCCAGAAACGTGTATGTCAGTGCGTTTTGCTTCCATCTCCCTTACCATCGAGGGAACTGCTGCCATATCCCCATGTGGGAGTAATGATTTATTTACTTTTGTGTACAGCATGTATCTTCCTTTTCCCCTTTCTGCAGGGCATCAATCACATCTATTTAATATCCTTCGGCTCTGGGACAGTTAAGACGTCAAGCTGACGCGAGCAAATGGGTTTGTCTCCGAAATCAATCTCGTTGCACCCCGGAGGGTGATAGGCTAAAAGCATTTCTTCTCCTCTTCTTCTACTACTGTTTTAAAGTAGTTATTGAGTTTTGTCTTCATGTTTTCTTTAATTTGGGTTGTGACTTCACAGGTTTGTTCGAGTAAAGCTGACTTATCAACGTTGATATAGACACTATTTTCAACTTTAAAAGACAATAAAAAATACAGATTTATTCGGCTGAGCAATAGCTCCAAAAAGAAGCAAGGTAAATTTTCAAATGTGGATATTTTCTGAGACATTTTCAAATCCGAACTAGATATTTTATAGCTTTAGAGAAAAAACAAATGTTCAAAAAGGAAAACTAATTCAGGAATCGCAATTGTTCAATACTGATATGTATTTTCCCCGAGTTTGCTTCACACGAAATTTCTGCTGTGAGACATCTCCATCACAGAGAAAAAAGAAAACGACAATATAAATATGTGCAGTGAAAATTTCAAACTGTACTAACTCCAGTCGGTACTTGATGAACAGAAATCAGTAAAGAAAACTTGTGAAGGTGCAAAAGGTAAAATCTGAAAAGTGAAGCAAGAGAAAGATTGATAAAGTGTATGAATATGTATGTGGAAAGTATATTACCAAAAAAAAAGATCGCCATTTCATACTCCGTAGCTTGCTTTTGTGGGTCGCTTCGATTAGACTTCACTCTAATGCTATGAGGGGCCCTGAGTGGCCCAGTGGTCTAAAGCGCTGTCCGCTACGGATCTCTGCCATCTCACCTCTGCGTGGGTTCGAGTCTAGGATTCGGCAAATGTGGATATGTGAAAAAGCTTTCCAGTAGCTTCTCGAGGGTCGGTGGTTCTTTCCGGTGATTTCCAGGTTTCTTCCTCCACCATTAATACTGTCCGCCATGAATAGCCTATCGTGTGCTGAAAAACGGCATTAAACCCAACAATAACAAACTAATGCTATGATTGCAAGCTGACTTCGATACCAGTATGGTTCACCGGTTGATTTTAATCTTGATCTTGCATGGATTATATTTGAGCTTATATGACGGTCTGTAAACACCGTCCTGATGCAGACATTGGTCAACAACTACATAAAATCTCTATCAGTGTTAGCATCCACAGTCAGCTGATCGATCACTTCCGACGTCATCGTGCGGTCGTTCCAAAAATCAATCACGTATATTTAATGATAAATCTTAAACGCAAACGCCAAAGACAGTTAAGTACCCTTCCGGATAGATTTTGAATTATTCAAACTGATATACATCTTTGTTAATATTCGTTTAACTGTATTCGATAAAGTAGATATGTGTTTTGTTGAGGGAACCTCGAAGATCTTTACAACCAGGTATTGTTTCATCACAAAACTGAGATCGTCGTCGTAATTTTTGATAAAGTCCACGGATACTGCAGCGACTCTGATTCCGTCATTCTTATTTATTTTGTCCAGGTCATTTACGAAGGCGCTTCTCGGCTACAGAATAATGTCGCTGATGTCCACATGAGACGCTTTAAGCTTTCCAGTTTGATCCGAAAAAAAATCTCAAGAACGTTCATATTTACACCAACAACCTGGTTCCTCAAAGTAGTCAAATCTGCTTTAGTGGCAAACCTGGTCAAATCCACATGGGCACTGTGTCCGGTTCCTGCTCGGTCTCGTCTGTAATGTCAGCAGGCATTTCGTATACTATCAAACATACTTCATAAGTGACAATGCAAATTCGATAAGTGATGGTGAAGTCGGTGAACGCTTGAGTACACGCAGTGGTTTAACAACAAGATGTGTACAATCTGGATTGTTTAATAAAACCATATAAATAATCAACACTTCATGCGATGGTGCAAGCCCGTACGAGTCAAAATATCAAAGCGGTACCACATATGACACCCAATGAGTTCCTCGTCCTGTTGTCGAATCTAGGTTAGCTGTGCCGGTTTTTTACTTGTAGTTATCATGCAAGCTAGTTCATCCGGCGAAAAGATTTATTAACATATTTTATCGCTAGTAAATCACAATTGGTTAACAAAGGCACAAGAAGCTTCTCTTTCATGGCCATCAACGATGAGCTCAAAACTGAAGACCAAGGTCTACAGGTATTTGCAAGTCATTCAGGGTAGTTGAAGACCCTTACGAGTTGTCCTGGGGAGTCAAGTATCTTTACTTTTAAATGCAGCCTGTATATATCAAACGTTCTCTAATCGTCTATTTTTCCAGAAACATCCGGGTTGCAGTTCCGACGATTCAACGCAACTGCTTTCAAACTTGGAAGCCGTCGTTTCTAACAATGCTAGAATCGCTTTAAGGAATGAAAATATTTCACCGCTCTGCAGTATTTGAATCAGCCCGACTTCGGGAACTTTAATGTCACCTAGGTGTTCTTTTGTTTGGTTTTCTACGATTAGGGGTGCATTTCCAGTTAACTTTGCTGAAGCAAGCCTCAGTGCAAGCACGCTATAGTTATTTTTATTGCGATCTCTAATTTCACAAGCTAGTTTTCATTAAGATTGACCTTAACTTCGTGATAAGACATTGTTTTTAATGATGTTCATTTAAGAGTTTGTGAAATCCACTGTGAGTTTTCCCACTGTTGCATCAATGATCATAACCAGGCATTCAACCTCTAACAGCAGAATTTTATCCGAAAATATCACAGTAGGGCACCGGTAAGCGAGGATTGGCGCCGATTTACACGTGCTTTAATGAGCAAATCGAACACAGACTGCTTAACCATGCCCAGATGTTCCAGCAAAAAATAATAAACCGTGTAAAACATGGTGAACTCTTTTAGGAAAATCTTAAGGACTGCGTCTACGTTTTTATACAGGTGCATGTACAACCACAACTTGTAATATGCACTTACATTTTGATTGTTTATGAAGTCAAGCAAAAATATTTCAGAGGGTTTCTGGTAACCTTTTAACCGAGAGAAACCTCAGATTCTCATAATCGATCAAATATCATTTAGCTTCTTTCCTGTCCACTATTTACACAAACCATAGTTTGAAACGCCACTAGCGCACGAATTGGTGTTTCAATACCTTCTTGGGTTGTTATTTTGCATGAAAAATGCCAACCACCGCTTTCATGCAAGTCTGCAGTGAATATGACAAATGTTAATGGTGATGTGACTCCTGAGCCCATAAACGAATACCAAACGCGCTTCTGCATCCATTGAAATGAGTATGTTTCGGCACCAATAATATCAATTTCGAGAACTTCAACATCTTGATCAGCGTCATCGTGATGCCAAATTGTATTGTTTGGAGTAATATGATTGGGTTAGGCTTCGACAAAAAACCCCCCCTGAATATATGCCTTAGAGGAATCGTATATGAAAAGATAACGATCCTGTTTCAAATTGTCATCGACGCTGAAAAAATCAAAAATTTTAATTTTTATTAAGAACGACTACAACGGGCGTTTCAGCATTTCCTGACTCATTTCTGACGTTTAGAATGATATACTGGATACGATCGGTATGGTTGGATATATCCTCGTGAATCATCATATATGGGCCAGCAGAAATTGCGGAATCATCGCTGTATTTGGAGAGTCATATACTTGTTGTGGCAATATTTTGCGCTGCTGAAGAAAACCACGATGCGGTTCCTGAAAAAATCTAATCAGTATCGTTGTCTGCGTGTACAAGATTTTCATCAATTTCTAAGAGCACGGTATAGAATATCAACAGATGTTACGCACTTGTAATTGTAATTTTTCATCAGGGTACTTAGCCGGGTAGGAATAATACTGGAAATTTTATACGCTTCAATCTACTAGCGTACAGGCCTACTCGGTATCGGTTGATTCTTTGCCATCATAAAACTGTCCGTTTTCACTAATTCATTTTCGGTGTCGTCTAAAATCTTGTTGCTACATAATTTTGCTGTCCAATACCGGTCCACAAAAGTGATACCCTTCCCAATACTGCATTTGGTTATAATCGAATCAATGATGGCTTGTGTCAGTTCATCCGGATATTGTTGAGCAGTGTCTTTAAAGATATTACTGACCGGGGCTGGCATTGTTACTTCTCGTGGAAGCGTAACTGCATTTGGTTGTCTAATCACTAATTATCGCTGTCTATTTTAAATTGATTGGACCACTTGCAATCTAAGATTTTTCAATCGATCCAACTCGCACTGCGACTTGTTTAGCAATAGATACAGCTCGTTAAGCCAAGCCCACAAGAACCTTCGGTGATCCTATTAATAATCCACGAACAGTGTAACAGATGTCATTTCCGGGATATGTATGAGTCTCACCTGTTGCACACGACCATCATTGTAGTAAATATCAGCTCGATCTTTGATATGTCCAGTTGTAATGTCAAGGTCTCTTCGTGGAGGTCCAGTGTGTGCCTGTCCTGGTTCATAAGGATAAAGCGAAGGCTTGTCAAACTGTGATTGTTGCATGGAAGATACACTGGCTTCGTCTAGAGTAATCGAGACTAAATCACCGGGGTCGAATTTCTCGGAAAACCAGAACAAAATGAAACCCTCTGACACAATACTTCTTGAACTTGATAGGTATGTACAGTAACTAATACTGACGACGTCAGAGGTCAGACTAACCTGAAGCGTCAGTGTAATTTTGACAATGTCTGACTTGATATTATAACTCACACAAAAGATTCACTTGTCTGCAAGAATCTCATTTAGATCTTCGGGCTAACCAAAAATCTTTCTCAACATCGACTCTCTGATGTAAACTGCGTACCAATGGATTTTTTCGTTGGTTACCTTTGAAATAATTCGTCCGATTTCGCGATTGACTGAATCAATGTTATACTCGCAGGTGTAAAGTCCAATAACATTCCAGGGAACTTCTCGGCTAAACTTCTACGAGAAAATAAGGGGTGTACTTGGGAGAACACTTCCAAACGAACCGCGCTGATAGGATATTTGGTTTAATGTAATACACGCGCAGCGCCACTAATGCGATCTCAACTCTATGGGATTCCCCAATCGGCGTTTAGTTAGAGAAATCAACGTTGAATTCCGGTTGTGGACGAGAGTGTGATCATTGAGGTAACGCTCGGGGTTATATTTACAACGACATGCTGAAATGCGACATAGCTCTCAACTAATGATAAACAAAGTTTATATGTGGGCTACAATCACAGATGCACACGTGTGCAAAATTCCTCAGGGGAAAAAGTCATGGGGAACTAGAAATGGTTTCGGACCTTGGAACTGGAATCGGCCAGACGGGCCAGACGGTCTTAAATCCCATTATCATACTACTTAAATTATCATGAGGTTGCCCTTTTATGAACCTTTTAGGACAAAAGTTATATATATATATATATATATATATATATATATATATATATATATATATATATATATATATATATATATATATATATATATATATTACAGATGTGGATAGCAAACACAAGCGGGTGGAGAGGTTTGAGAAAGTGCATCAATCCTAAATTTTGATTTCTGACAGGCAAGCAGTTTTATTTTATTTTGTTTACATAAATATAGCATGTTTCCCATATCACATCTAAAATCCAGTGTTATTTTCTAAAACATGTTATTGAATGAATGCAGTTTAATTTCGCGTGCATGTCATGAAATTGCATAACTAAAGTTTGTCAGTCTGCTTGGCTTATAATCTTAGTTTTACCAAAAAGAAGGCCCAAAAAAATGAGAATGTTACAATCCATACCGTAAACTGTACAATTTTAGTTTTACTCATAGTTTGGAGTAAACTGTTTTGACTTCTTTTTCTGTCTCCTTCTTGTAGCAAATGAGGACAACCCGGTCTTCAATCGTTTCATTTGATTTGGCTTAGCAATACTACATTATTCTGACTAATTTTCTTTTCTAAGTCAAATGATATTTTGTTTTCAATTCAAAGCTAACGCAGTGCAAAGTATATATACTTTGACCCAAACTAATAAGATTGTGCTGTAACATTTATCAGTTCCAATGATTTATTTGTCTTCAATCTAAACTCCAAATTTGATATAATCCATGAAGTATAATCCATGGTAAAAACCACAACATTTTATGTTTGCATATTATTATCATCATTGTTTATTATTATTATTATTATTATTATTATTATTATTATTATTATTATTATTATTATTATTATTATTATTATTATTATTATTATTATTATTATTATTATTATTGATGAGGTAGTGAGAATGCTATTTTGAAGCGAAACAGTTACGATTACAATTTAAATATAAATCATTCTATATGAAGCTCAAGAAAGTGGCAGTTTTAAAAATCATGGCAGTCCTGAAGTTAACCATTCTCACTTTCCGATAGCTGTAGTTTTGGCATATGGCTGGCAAATATTTTCATTGATCAGTTTTTGAAAAACATTGTTATAATCTGTTACAAACTCATCCTGCGAGACGTATGATCATGGCGGCCTAATGCTAAAATGCTCTTGACCATATAATCTTTCCACCCAATTTAAAATAGGATCCCCATTGTCTTTGGATAGCCATACTCTACTACATCTATTTCTGTTCTCTCTCTCATCACTGGCAAATCATACTGCTGAGGCAAACAAGTATGTTACATGGGTATTCAGCAGGGTTACTCACCTTGCCCTATTCCGTCTACTTGGTGAGGTGGCTTTGAGTACCATGTAATATTCGGAGTCGGGAAACCAGTGTCGTTACACCAAACATTACCTGTACTTCCCTCATCAAATGTCATATCGTATGTTTGGTGTATCGTGGGTGGAACTTGCCCTAAAATAAACATACATATGATTATATTCAGTGAGCATGATTGTACGTTTTCAGATAGCCTCCAAGTTAATGAAATAAACTGCAGTTTTGTTGTATTGGTACGTACACCATGGTTTCTCAATTCAATTTACATGTCATTTTGACATAATTTTATTAGAGAGGGAGCGGGGTTCCGAGTGGTCTAAAGCGCTTTCCGTTACGGATCACTGCCATCTCACCTCAGTCTGCGTGGGTTCGAGTTTAACATTCGGCGAATGTGGATATGTGAGAAAGCTTGCCAGTAGCTTCTCGTGGTCGGTGGTTCTTTCCGCGGATTTCCACGTTTCTGCCTCCACCATTAATACTGGCCGCTATGTATAGCCTATCGTGTGCTGAAAAATGGCGTTAAGCCCCAGAACAACAACAACAAGAGGGAGCGCACACACACGCACACAGGAGAACGCGTGTAGATGGGACAAGTATTAACTGTTAGTTATCTAATATTTGACCAATTGAGCCAGGTCAGTTTTCAGTGTCCAGTTATCTAATACTTGACCATTTAACCCAGGTCACCCCACCCCAACCATCCACCTCCCACACATACACGCAAACAGTCAGCATGGAGATTGATGTATACTCACTTTGCACGACAAGTTCGATCTCCGCCATGACATTACCATTAACTTTACATGTATAATTTCCAGTATCTTCCATCCGTACACGCTCTATGATCAAGTTCCATTCTCGCTCGTATGGATTTGAGACTACCATTCGATGCTTGTAGAGATTCATAACGTTCAGGGATGTGCTTAAAAGAGTTTTGGGTTTTTTAAACCATTGCACCTGTGAATGGAAAAAGGAAAATACAGAAAATCTTATATTATGCCCCATATTCAGTTCTAGTGAAATTTATGAAATAATTTGTATAATTACTATCTCTTGTGAAATTTTTATTTGTTTCACGAATTTCAACTATCTTATAAATTTTTACCAGTGTATGAGTGTAATGATTACAGAATGATACTCGCTACTTTAATCAATAAACAACAAACGAATTCATTGAAATTAGCAAGAACAACCGAATGGCGAAGACAAACACATCGCCTCATGTGACGTCTTGAAATTTTGTCGTGACGAAGTTATATTATATATGCAATATTATCATAAAATATTCATTGTTTCCCCATTAGTTTAGTATTGTTTAAATTGAACAATATTTCACCACAATGCATTGCGTTATATTGCACTATACGTGTAGAACATGCTACTATGCGCACGTGAACACTTAGATTTGAATTTTTTCGCGGCTTATTTGCATGCAGTTGTGTAGTCCCCCAAAAGTAAAATAAACAAATCCAGCTCACTTGAATAATGAATTAAATAAATAATTTCAATTATGAAAAGAGGTATATATTTCAACTTATAAATACTTGTTTTCAATGTTGCGATTTAAATTAATCCCAAAGACGTCAGTAATGACATTAGGATGTTATTTCACGAAAAGCTTTAAGGTTGGTGAAACACACGAGCCTCAGAAAGAGATATAAACATATTCTCAACTTCTTCGTTTCTTTCTGAATAAGTTCGACTCTTATAAAGAGACTGAGGTTATCTTAGTGACGTTTCCTGACTGGTAACTTTTGGCGGACGAATATCTGGCTATATGTACGAAGAACAAATTTTTATACAATGATAGGTGTCGAACATAATACTCGTCAGTAAATGAAATCCTTGCACCTTCAATTCGTAACGTTATCCCTAAAACTATGTAGTTAAAAATTTGAAGAAATCATTCCGTTTCAATAGCATTAAACGATTGCTTATGCTGTGGTTAGTAACGACACATGTAAGTGTATTTACAAAAATCAAATTTAATATTAATTATTGTTCTAAAATTTAATACTAATATAGTTTAAGCAAGGTCTACTCATTCCTTACCGTTGAATGCTCTGCACCTTAAATGACACCAAAATCCTTCCTACTGAAAATAATTGATCACTGTAGACTTTACATTGGTGGCAAGGAACAGACTGGGCCAAGGAAATCAAACGTCGAATCTATCATAACACATAACAGGATAGTATGCATTTTCTTTTCAGCACGCAAAACTTTCATTGTGATATCACAGTGCGCGACATTTAATCATAATCCGGTTTGTACTGGATCATACCTTTATATTGATCTTGTCCAAAAAATATATAGGCATATTTTTTAGTATCTCAGCGCGTTTAACTAATTACCCTCCCAAGAAATATGGATGTATGAAGATTAAAATAAAGTGAATAAGTGCCATTTAAACGCACATGTAATCAGATTCTAAAAAATGACACCCGTTATTGAAATTCTCGGTATTGAACCCTTATATGATCTGTATAACTTGTGCTATAGTCATTGTGCCATCAAATTATTATGACGTAATAGGAAATTTGGGGTTGAGGTGAGTTCAAAATGGCCATTATTTATCTCGTAATTTTTTTCCAGTTTGCGATGGAAAGGGCTGCAGATGTTTCAATGTCCGAGGTAAGCAATTCCAAAATGCCTAAAAAGAAGTGACCGGTTTTGAAAAACAACGGAACTTTTGACGATTTGTGATAGTCTGGGACCCCATAATGCATCAGCTTCCATATTTTGTTATGCAAAGTCAAACCAGGTCCAGGGGGAAAAAGGTAGAGATATAAAAACAAAGTCTCCCAGACTTGAGGGAGGGGCGCATGAGAGAGCTGCTAGTGTTGCAAATTCACATAATTAACTGAAAGAATAAATAATTTTTATGTCAGGACGAAGTTTGTAAATAAAAGTTAGTCGCATACATGCAGGACTAATGTCTCTTTGACGTTTCGAACGTTAAGATGTGATAATCTCCAAAACTGATATTCTTTAAAGAGACGAAATAAAAAGAACACGTTTGTTCCTAGAAGTCCCCTTTTGTCCCCATACTGATCGCTGTGAATTCTCTACAGCTGAGGCAGCCAAGGACTGCTATTGTGAAAGGTAACTAACTCTCCGTCTCCATACGTAGACTAGAGAGACGAAAAGGTTTTATTTTCTAACCACTCCAAGAAAATAGTTAAAAGTGGGTACATAATAAATACGTTAACACATTTAACTTAGAAAATATGATATCGCTTTACCTGCACGCTACGTCCACACGTTGTTCAGTATTGCCCCTCCCATCCAAATACAAGAAGAAAAAGCAAGAAAAACAGCAAATACAAAAAAAAACAACAAAACAAACAACAAACAAAAAGAAAAAACCCACCCAACCTCCAAAAAAGAGCAATACAATAGAGCAAAACAAAGCAATAATTAGTTCATATTATCCCGTTTAAATCTAGAAACCAAATTATCAACTAGCGTTATTGGCATGACGTTCCTATGACCATCTTATATTTTTTAAAAACATTTTGTTTTGTGTCTAGAAAACCTTTTGTAAATTGACAAAGTAATGGCAAAAAAAAAAATCAGGGAATGAAACGTGACCTGATCGTTGCCATCATTCTCCACTTTGCATGGCAAAGTGATGGGCCTTTCAACCACAACATCGAACAATACGCCTTGTACAACACTCAAGAGGGACCCTGAAATAAATATACATTAAAAAAATAAACAGAATGATATCGACATACATGATAATATCGATCTTTCAAGACTTGTTACACAAAACGAAAATGTGTACTTCTGTTACAAATATGATAACATTAAAAGAGAGTATCTATATTTTACAGTGCTTGTTAAGTTTCTTTGGGTGTTCTTTTTTAATAAAAGAAAAAATATACTGCATAAAAACAGCAAACACGTTCATCGGTTAATTTGTAAGATAATAGATAGCTAATGGGTCAATGTTTACAGAAACATTCAGCGCCGACAAGACATGACCTCTAATTTACTCCATATAAATAATTTCGCAAAGAAAGAAGAGTTGAGGTAGTTCTTCGAAAAATGTTATTCAACACGTTTAATGTAATTTCGTACCTTGTCTTATGTAGATTACTATTTCTTTATTTTCAATAGAGCAAAATCCCCGCCCAAAAACAAGCAACAAGATAAAACGCGGATAAAAAAGAGTGGGAAAAAAAAGAAAATGAAAGCCATGACCAGATCTCATACTCACCGGTCAGAAAACAAATGCGAAATCCAGGTGTCATCTTGGAAAACTTTACTCTATTTTCTTTGACAAAAACGCATGAATGCTGTAGAGGTAAACGTGATATTATTGCATAAATGAGGACATTAGCTGACAATAAAGTATGTATGTATGTATGTATGTATGTATGTATGTATGTATGTATGTATGTATGTATGTATGTATGTATGTATGTATGTATGTATGTATGTATGTATGTATGTATGTATGTATGTATGTATGTATGTATGTATGTATGTATGTATGTATGTATGTATGTATGTATGTATGTATGTATGTGCGTGAGTGAAGGTGGTAGTTGGGCGATCTTGATAACATAGTATTAGGTGAGTGGATGGGATGTGATCATCATAAACGAATTGTGTTATGTCACGGAGAAGCAACGATATTGGTAGGCCCCAGGCATCGTTTGAGGGTGGGTTTTGGCTCACCTTTGACACACATGGCAGCATAGCATCAGGTGGGCGACTACCAAATGCACACCAATTAGAGACGCGAGAGGTCTGTGGGATGCCATTTAGAATGAAATAAAGGATGCTAACTTTGGATTACCACACCGGATCATAAAGTTCCTTGCAAGTTAAGCACGTTGCCATTTTGATTGTCAGCATCGTTATGAAACTTAGTGTCATACATCGTGTCACAATACCATGTTTTTTTTATTGTCAGCATGCCATAGAACTTGGCGTCATCCATAATGTCACTGTAGAATTATCTTCTATATTGTTAGTACCATTATGGAACTTGGTGTCATTAATTATGTCACTGTCACAATTTTAATAATTCTGAAATATTTCTGATTGTCAGAACTGTCATGGAACCTTGTGTCATCCACCGTGTCGCTGTGCAATAAACATGTATCAGTAAAACTGAGTGTAATTATATAACAGTATTTCTTCTTCAAAGTATAGTAAAAATCATTCATCAATCACTTGGATAGTATTAATACTGGAAAACCAAAATAGATGGGAGATTTATTTTCTTTTTCATTGAAATAGTGCTAGCACAAAACATCATCACTAATTACATTCTGGCTAATGAAAGATTTATGTGTCCTGTGAATGATTCATATTCGTCTGCATTTATTTTAACGGTTGTTATTTTTCTCAGATTCTCAATTGTTTAACCGAATAATGAGTTGTGTATGAAATTAGAAATAATGTTTCTCAAATTTGCATTTAACTGTATATAGGATTTCAGACAGGATTACTCTTGAGGCAAGACAATTGCGTGCATCCTTATTTTGGTGTAGATGTCAAATTATAGCTCTGAAAAAACCTGCACATTCACAGTCAGTATGAAGTGTGAAAGGCTTAAAGATTGTATTCATCCAAGTAATGTAAAATGTCATCACATCTCAAGTGCGTTCAGGAAAATGCATAGTTAGTTGTGTAATTTCTATACGTTCCAAGTCTAAAATTTGAATGAAGTTTAAGCGTTCTCATGACTGCATCAACATTTATGTCATATTCGTTAATCCTTACATTTCAAACCACTATTCATTTTTTTAAAAAAAATATTACAGCGGTATTGCGAATCAAATTTATATTTTGTACGTTTTCTCCTTTCCTTCTGTCCTGTAATCTTTTTTGCTGCTACAACATTGTCTTCAATATAGTCGCTTGTTCACGATTTAAACCCTTTTATTATTGATCTGAGATAATTTTGGATGTGCTGTCTTTTTCCGCTCTTGGAGTTCTTACATAAAGTAAGTTTATCTTCTTAATATCCCATTCCCATTACGTTTTTTTCCCCCACCTCTGTCACATTCAAGAGTTTTCATTAATTTGGAAACACTTAACACTTTCATGCCACTAGATATTGTCATTGATGTATTTGTACAGCACACCCTCTTAGTTATAGTGTCATCACCGGAGTGAATGTGTAATTTTGGTACACGATTTATATTAATAGAATAATGTTTTCAGATTGGTTCCAATCGTTGAGCAATTAATTCATCATTTCATTTTCATTTAACAAGTACATTCTTCATACCGTTAATTCTATCTGTCCTCAAAAACTTTGATTATGCTATATTGGTTTTAATATAAACTCCTCATTGTACCCCCCCATCATCTTTACACTTTATTTTCAAATCTTCCAATTTGTAAGCAGCCGGATAGCCTTAAATTAACTATCTGTGTTAAGCATTATTGTTATCTTCAACTAGTTTAAATCTATTTTCTTGTTTCAATTGGAATGAAACAATTCCAGACTATAATCATTATGGTTCTGGTAAAACCGTGCATTGGAGATGCTATTTTATCTGTTAAAGGTTAAAAGATTTATTGTTGTCATTTTACAACAAATATTACCTCTTCTGTTTTGAAAGTATTTTAGTTCTTTAAACTGTACCTGTTAGGTTTTCGTTATTAAAATATTTCGTTTTTGCATATATGTTATTAGCCCGTAAAGATGTTTCTGTCATATCTGTTGTACACGTTGTTATATTTCCCATATGCGCGCATGTCAATAATGTCTGTATGCCACTGATCATCCTCTTGATTAACTAAATCCGTTATTTTTATGGAATTGCTTTCATCGCTTGCTAGTGTAAAATGCAAGCACACTCCTCGATAAACCATTTTTTTCTTTCAGCAGATTTTATTTTATTTCAGTCCCGTATAATTGTTGCCGCAGTTGATTAATCCCTGTATAAGCAAATTAACTTTTAAGATTGTATCGAAGATGTCTTAAATATTGTTCTTTATTAATTATTTCAAAGGAAAGTTAATCATCCAGAGAATAATCCCTGCGTGATGAAATTGTCTTTAGGTGTTATCAGCAAGCCAGCAAAACACTCTCCTTAACAGGTATTTTTATTTTCAACAATTTGCGACGTTTTTTCAATACTTTCAAATGTATGAATGCTTTCAGATTTATGTCGAACTTTGCCTTACCTATCGTCAACGATTTAGAATCTGCTAAGTAAGATTTAACTACATCGCTTCCTACAGCGAGTTACTTTGTTTTATTTTAAGTTAAACTTTGTCCGCTATAAATTCTCTCTCTCTCTCTCTCTCTCTCTCTCTCTCTCTCTCTCTCTCTCTCTCTCTCTCTCTCTCTCTCTCTCTCTCTCTCTCTCTCTCTCTCTCTCTTATTTGCTGAATCATTATAATTCGAATTCGTTTAACTTTTGAGGTCTTCAAGATGCACTGGAGAACATAATGTTATCCTAGTTAAATGTATCTGTAAAGATGCTTTTTGGAGGATAGCGTTTTAAAATTTTGATATCAATAAATTAACACTTCTATTCAATTACATGTTAATAGGCATCTCATTCAGCTTTGAGAACACTTTTATCCAGTGAAAACTTGTAAAAACAAACACTTAATCGACATTGTTCTTGAAACTCAAGAAACATTTATAACATCACTCTACAACTGTTGAATTGAATACATTGTATCTTTGTGCAATTAGTTCTGCTGTGCAAACAATACGATGTGTTTGTGTTAGCAAACTGTTATAAATATCTGACTAGTCTTATAATCTTTTGATTAGTGAAATATTATCAGAGTCGACCCGTTTAGTCATTTAAAGAGTAATTATCAAACTTTGATAACTTAAAATTTAAATTGGTCTAAATTTACTTGTCATCATTCTTCGTAAAATTTCACTGTTCTATTTTTTTTTATAAGGGTGATGCCAAGTAAATTTAGACCAATTTAAATATTTTTTATAAAAAAAAAATATGAATGTGAATATCCTCGATAAGATGGTGATACGCAAATGTGTGTTGCATATTAATTTGCAATGATTCCGAAATCATCCCTCTAAGTTTTCTGGTTTAGTAAAGTATAAATTGTCATCTTTAATTTCCTCGTTTTTCACACGCTATGGGAAAACAATAGATTGATGGATAAATAAACAGGCATGTATATAGGTAAAGAGAAAGAAAACATTAGTTTAACATGTACGACTATGTATGTATGTATGTATGTATGTATGTATGTATGTATGTATGTATGTATGTATGTATGTATGTATGTATGTATGTATGTATGTATGTATGTATGTATGTATGTATGTATGTATGTATGTATGTATGTATGTATGTATGTATGTATGTATGTATGTATGTATGTATATATGTATGTTGGATGAACAATCAGGCAAGCAGGGAAGTAAATAGGCAGATGGAAAAATATTTACAAGCTGGATAACTATGCAAAGAGACCACGGGAGATTTAAGTTAATTGGTTGACAGAAGAAAGCGATGTTATTGTATAATTGCATACAGTAATCAATATCAAATGGCCATTGATTAATAACAAATAGTGAACTTTTGAAATGTGTGAGTGGTTTTCCGGTTCGTTTCTATCCTTCAGATGTAAACGAGTAGTATGGTAGAAATGTAACATCCACATCCCATTATGTGGGTCTCATAGTTGCGTCATCTGCGCGAAAAAGTTGATTATTTTTCGCGCGAAAAAATGTATTGTTCTGCTAAAAATCACAATTTTGTAAGGAAAATGTCTGTTTCACAAAGATTAGTGTAGCTGATACTTTCTTCACGTAAAACGTGTAAATTAAGCCGACGTTGAACAATAGTTTCTTCATTTTAAACGTTGAATTTACGTGAGAAAGGAACATTTTACATGAGAAAGTCACAGCTTTCGTTAAAGCTTTGCTTCATGTTTCACCATCAAGTTAATTACATGAGTAGCTATTGATAGTCGCTATGTAGTTTTTAACGTTAGTTTTATACCTCCCTTTTCATAAAATTATAAAGCATGCTTCCATATGTGTGAAAACTCGGACACTAATAACAAATCTTCAACATTTTAAATACGAAAACATAAGCTTACCCCAGTTAGTATCTGGTGTCCTTTGTTTAGCTTGAACAGCACAGCAAAGATGGACATACAATGTAACAAGATGGAAATTATTAAAAAAAACACGCTTGATCATTATTATTAATAATCATTCCAACCCTCTACGCTAGGAAAGGGATGACTTCAGCTTGTAAACATTCTCAATTTTGCTCACTCCGATTTTTTTTCCCTCAGGCTGAAAACAAAGAGTATATTTATTTCGGAAATTATTTTATTCATTTTTAAGTTGTATGTACCCTAAGTCTAAACAAAAAAAGAAAGGACATCTGATTGCACCGAATGACACATTGATATCCAAGAGATGTTCTAAATTACTGTCTCGTGTTGGTGGACGGTCTTACAGCTCGTGCTCCTTTAGGTTATATCATCTTGTCATCCTATCAAAGGAAGTCAGCTCAATAGACGGAAAAGGCTCTCAAGGATATTCTACAGTAGTTGTTGTTGCATATGCATATATATCTTTCGTTTTAATAGCATACAGCAAGTACGCTTGCCATACCATCATAACATTCACATTTAGCTACTGAATGAGATATTAGCAGAAGCATTCACGAGCTTAGTATTTTTTACATATGAACTCACTCGAGAACTTTCTTGTACGGAACTTTTGCTGCAATTTCCATTAAAAGTATTATAATGCTTTTGACGTAGTTAGAATTTTTCTAGCGTACCTTAGTATGTGACTGCGTTCTTCCCTATTTTCCAGTTGTACCCCAGCATCGAAGCATTTCAGAAACTGAATAGTTTTTTGAAAAGATACAAAGTGTTCATCTTGAAGAGTAATCTGTAGGCACAGTCTAGACATGCCCATAATGAATGATGTTTATCAAGGGAAATCCAGGAATAACTACGCCTCTTTGCGGATTGTTTCATGAAGGGAATGCTAATAGAATCTATGCTGAAATTTGCGCAAAAGCAAGGATATCCTAGTCGCTGGTTACAATATTTGCCTCGTGGGGAGACAAATAATGTAACCCCGATACAGGGATTTCTTTGTCTTAGTGCAAACACCAACATACATTATTTTTCCCCCTTAAAGTTAAAAGAACTCTTCATTTTTACAATATAGGTTAGCACCTTTAACACGTACAGTATTCATCACTCACCATTCTTTCTTCACATTTATCTGCAGGTTATTCGGCCTTCTGGTATTTTTAAAATGAAACTCAGAATAATCATCTAAGTAGAATCCAACTATATGTACTGCTTAGACATCCTCACCCACAAACAGCTACAACTTAACATTTATAGTTGTCACTATTATAAGTATTGTGCGAAGAGGTCTAAAGCCACGTGCAGAGGTTGTTTACATACGGCGCATTAATACTAAAATGTTAATGAGTGCAATGTTGTGACCTGTCCATCCAAAGTACACGATGTTTCCAAGTGAGAAAATAAAAACTTAAACGTTTGACAGTACCAGTGGCGCCATTAGTGGCTGCGGACAGCACCGGTTTACACCATTAGAGGGTATGACACCAAAATGACTGTCCATACAAATTTTTTAATTTTTCTGCAGGAAGGAGGTCCACGTGTCTCTCTTAAAACAATATTGGTACAATTTTCGAATGTGTCGGGGGTTTGATTTGAAAACAACTCCATTAAGCCAAACAGAAGACAACAATGGTTGTGTCCCTTGATAAAGTAGTTCTAGCGCAAGGACACCATGACCGAACGATATTTCTGCGAGGACCGGTCTGAGATACGAAAAGTAAGCTTAGCTAAAAGCTCGATTTCTATATTGTTTGGGTGAGAACAAGAGAATCTATCTTTAGGTTTCCACCGAGTCATACCAGTTAAGGGTTACGTTATTTGTCTCCTCACGAGGTTTTGCCTCGTGTTGGAGACAAATAATGAAACTCCGCATCTTTGTATAAATACCAACATATATTTTTTCTCACCAATTTTTTTTTGTATAATTAGATTAAAAAACCTTGCAATTTTGCAATTTAGTTGACAGATTCAAAACAAAGTATTATTCAGCAGGTGCTATTGATGCTCTCACTCTAAATAAATATCACATTTTGTACTCTCTTATGAAAATCATAATAATTATATAAGTGTAATCTAGCTAAATATGCCGCTCTGTGTGTATGCATGCGTGTGTGCGTGTGTGTGTGACTTAGATTTTTAAAGTAGCTTGAAAAATATTCAGTCATATCGCTTCGGTATCTGCAGTGTGCAGTTTATAGTGATGTCTAACAGCGGGGCATCAGGCCGCAGACATATAGCATCATGTCCAACCTATTCGCATTATTCTGACACCAGGCCTACCAGTCCTAAAACTAACCTCTTAATGCTGAGCGGCTAGCGAGGCAGATGTTTAATCCATTTTTAAAAGCCTATGGTATAACTCGGCCAGAGTTCGACCGCGCCACCTCCCGCATACGAGTAGTATTCTCTACCCAGTAGGTCATCGGAGCGGTATACATGCCGTTATTAGAAACGGGGAAAAATCTAGAAAAAAAGTTATAATTTTTAGGTGTTGGAAGTATTGCGGAACTAGCATCTCGAGCCACGTACTATCGTTGTTATAAATACAGTACTGCGCATTTATGCGAATACGTTAACGAGGGCAATCGGTCGACCTGTTGACCTTAAGTAAACAAGTTCTACGCATGAGACAATGGAAACATAAAACCATTTCATATTATTACTGAATTATCACATTTAATCGACGTATGTCCTGTGAAAATAACAATAAGTAATTCATATCTTTAATACTGATAACATTTAACTTCCATCAGTGCTAATTGGGATTAAGTTCTTTGGTAAGCAACGGTACGATAAATTACAATTATTGGGCACCGATTACAGTACAGTTCTATGTGTGTAGTGACGAAAGAGATTTCTGATTGATGATATTCTTGGAAATTAATATTTTCTTACGCGAAGATATAACGAGTGTTGCTATTACTAGTGAAATGATACGCTGTATGGAAATTTTGTGGAGTAGAGTGTGGACTGATGAATTTCATTTGTTTTCAACGATTGATTCAACTTGCACTGTATTGGGGACGTTTGACAAAATTTGAAGAACATACGTCTGATATAGAACAGTTCTAATTGTCGCGGTCTTTGCGGTAACTTGCTAGAGGATGGTTTTGTTATTATTTGTAGTGAGTGATGTATATAGTATGTGTGCCTGGGACAGTGTTTTATGTTGTAGTTCGTTCAATACAAAGATTCGAATTTAATCCTATTTTGTAGATCAGTATATTGTAAGGTCGGCGTCATTAAGTGTAGCTAACCGTATCTATCTCATATTTAAAACTAAGTAGGTACTTTTCGCTACATTTAATGGCACTCACCTGAAAATTTACAGGGTTAGGCCCAAACATAGGATAAAATTTCACCATGCTGCGTTCAGTGCCGGATTTAGAACAAATGAGGCCTTGTGCTAGTTGAGTTATAAGGTCCCTTACTTTTTAAAAATTCATGGTAAATTTTGTTTGCCAAGAAGATGTGCCCTCTGGCCAACAGGGGCCCTGTGCTTAAGCACACCTAAGCACAATGGTAAATCCGGTACTGCCTGTGTGGAACGAACTGTTTTCTAGCATAAAACCAAATAGATTGACTTTGTGTGCGTGTGTGTGTCTGTCTATCTCAAAATGTTTTGCATGGTGTGTAATCAAAGTTGGAGAGACCTTAAGTAACTATATGAGTTGTTTGTGTTAGATATATATTTTGTATAGATGTTGTTGTTTGATTTTAGAACAACTCGGTCAGGCACAACATAAGACAACAAGGGTTTCTTTAGGGTGAGGACACCATTAATGAGACGACCTGACTGAGACAAGAAGATTGAGACAAGAAAAGTAAGGTTAGCAAAACAGGTAGATTTCTCAGTCGCATGGGTGAGATATTTTGATCCCGTCACTCGATAAAGTGTTGACATCATCAAAACTTTGTTTCCCACGAATTATTAAAATTGTGACAATGGAGTATAATTATGCACAAAAATCTAATACATTGTAAGTAAAATCCAATAAAACAATGTGAAATGGAAAACATCTTCACGATGCCTTAATATATGGATTTAGGATTATTTGAAAGTTTACTAGTTTTTCATAGCTGTTTAATATACATTTTTGATAACCAAATAACCAAAAGAGAGACAAACAAAATATACTAAATTCCAGTTAGGAGGTTGGTTATCTTTTAATTGTCCCAAAATAGAAAGCAATTTTACTAATTTAGAAAAAAATTGATATGGTATGGAATACTAGATAGTTGCTTTCCAGCCTTTTGTGCTGATGTCATAAAATGATTTGCTTGGTGGTGAGGGAGGGGAAAGGACATGTTAGAGTCGAAGTAGAAGGAGAAGAAATACGAAGAGGGTTAGGATTAGTAAGAAAGTACTTATTGTACTCCTAAATCGAGTAAAATACCGAACGTTTTCTGTTTTATATTCGGGCGTTATTTACACAATATCCTAACACTATGTTTAATACTTAATTTTAAATTTATTTTTTGTGCCATTTAATTGTAGTTCATATTTACATAAACCACTTATTAGTTCTGACTTGATGATTTTAGCGAGGATTTTTAAATCCTTTATTAAATAAAATTTTATAAATGAAACAAGCGTTTGTTCATCATAATAATAGTCATCATAAATAGGAATTTAAAATTTTTAAAGATGAAAATATCTTCTGACATTGTTATACTATTCAAACGGTAGATAAATAAACTTGAAAAAAATAATTAAGTTTCATAACAGAGAAAAATAATTACAGTCTGCCTTCATTTCAAATCAAAGAATATAAGCAAGAATTAAAAATTAGTGTAGCAAAAATGGAACCAAGAAAGAGACAACTGGGAACATCTTTCTGGTAAAGAGCTGGATGTAATGTACAAAAGTACATTAAGTAAACCGTTGGCATCTTTCTTAAGGTAACATCACATCTCAAGCTTTGTTAGATTTTGTTGTCCTAGCAACGACATCATTGATTCGATGCATATTAATTAGCTGGTGATGCAAATAAAATACAGTTTACACAATATAAAATAGATGGATGATGGACAGGTGGACTATCACTTAATCGCTAATCCACCCAGTACTCTTGTACCAAAAACCCAACTGTCTGAAAGGTAAACTGTGTATATATTATACTATATAAGATGGTTGAGAAGCATGCAGTATCTATGAGGCGGAATCGCCAGTATGCCTGATGGCAGGTCTCTATCTATGAGGCGGAATCGCCAGTATGACTGATGTCAAGGCAGAATTGCCGATGTTTGACTGACTGACCTAATTGTTAAGGCAGAATTGCCGCTGTATTGAGGCAGAGTCGCCCTAACTTGTTATGTCTGTAAGTTGAGTGGATTGGGGACAGAATGTCCAAAGCGACGATGCATGCCAAGAATGGAACTGCAGTAGTATGCAGCGAAGAGCCCCAAGGAACAAATATGTCATCAGGACAAGGACAACCTGCAGTTCAGTTAAAATAAGCACAAAATATAACACACAATATAAGCAATTATGCAAATAAAACATTGTCGTATTACGACCCATACAACTGCGACATGGTGACCACTGCAAGGATGTGTAACAAGGTGTTACTGTTAAGGGATCCCTGCCTGCAAACATGATTATGGTGATAACAAGACTAAAATCAGAGTTCATCTAGTCTGTATTTGTAAGGTAAGCAATGCTGTGGCGAGAGAATATGAAAGACATTCATATATGAGTAGATATAAATTATAAACATATAGTTAAGTAATGCAATGTTCACGGCCTGTTCTTCGTGGAGTCCATGAATAAGTACTCTAGACTGTATTTGTAGGTAAGCAATGCAGTGATGCGAGACTCTGAAAGACAGTCATATATGAGGAAACAAAACTATAAACATGAATGTTAAGCACTGTAATGACACCGGCTTGTTGCCCTTGAAGTACAGTACAGGACTGCGATTTAAGTTGGATGCACAAAACAATTGCAGTGCAGTCAGTAAACAGCCCTATTCTATCCAAGCTGGGTCGTGTGTGGGTCATGCCGGAAGTTCAAATGTATAATTTAAGAGACGAATTATCTTCACTTTCTGACATATGGTGTATCAAAGCCAGACATGATATTAGCCCATAAAGTACTGATTTCAATCAGGTGGTGAAGTTTTGTTACAGAAACAGTATGATGCAAGATAGTTATGGAATCAATGTGCCCAGCTGAAGACTCATACTTTTAACAAACTTTTGTTTTAACGATAAGTTCTAGCTTGTATTACTTTTGTTTTCAAATGCCTTTTCTTCTATGCGGTTTAAACAGTTACATTTGTTACAGCAATAGCTAGCCCCGTGACGGACAATCATTGATTAGCTCGAGAAGGTCATGTGATATGTACATGAGTCAGTCATGTGATATTTAGATGAGTCTATAAATACTGGTGTAGATATCACAGTAAAAGAGAGCTGTTTGAATATGAATATCTAAGTGAAAAAGTATTTCGGTCGTATATGCAAACTCTAATTAAATAAAATCATTTTATTATCGCATAGCAAATATTAAATGTGATAATCTGAATCTAGCTTATAAAATCATAGAAATAATGAAATAAAAAAGTCTTTAAAAGCGGAAAAATAACTTTTGAATGAAAATCTAAACAAACCGTTATAAGATGTTCAAGCGCTAAAATGTTTCACCATTTGTCCGCCAATCGTTTTTTGTTTGCTTATTTTGCAGAGGTCATTCTAAAACGCAGCAAATAGAACGCCAAGAAATGTTTTAACTGATGCATTTTAAAATTGTTTAGGCCGGGAAGTCTTTACAATATCTTCCTGGTCCATGCTTATTGCACATGTTGAACAATGATAATGTACAAGATAAAACGAACATAATGAATATGAGGACGCATCATAGATAATCAGTCAAATCTATTGCTACCGAGCGAAAACTAAGTTGATTTCTTTAAAAAAATAATTATTATAAGAGGAGAATACTTAGCACACTCATTTCTTTTCTCTATTACAGAGTGTCGTAACAATTATTCTACTTTCTTTTGTATAATCACAACGTTCTCGCTGTATCCTCTGCTGAAGTTAATGGTTCTACAGACATATCTGCCATAGTCCCCGTCTTGCAGAATATCTTTCCTGATGGTCATGGAAAGAAAAAGAGTATTGAAGTCATTCACCAAATTTCTATCGTGTCGCACCTCGTACATCAAGTCTGAACGGATTGGTACGCTTTTATTTTGAAATGCCCATTCCAAATCCCCATCCATAGGAAACGCCTCTACTGCGCAGTGCAACGTCACTTCCTGTCCATTTGTGGTAATTATTGTGTTTTGAAAAATTACAACTTCCGGTCCAACTTATTAAAAGAAGAAACAAATAGAATTGTAGCGACTACTGTAGACACAAAATAGATGCTCTTGTTTGAATTTAACAGAAAACGGCAGTATTAATATGCCATGTGCCTGGTCTACGACTAGTTCTTAGCTCGTATGAAAAGTCGAAGAGATACTGGATTACAATCCATTTCTCTTTAAAAGAACTCATCTATTCTCGATTCACAATGTAATAGACTGAACCTTTGTTTTTCCCTACCAACACACACACACACACACACACACACACACACACACACATGTTGAAACCATAACTCAGTCTATATTTTTGAATTAGAAGTCTAGTATTACTGCAAGAACTAAACTCAACATTTTAGTTTTAAATCCTTACAGTTATGCTTAATATTGAACATTGTACACATAAATTTCAAGATTTAAATTTTAAAAATGTCAATTTGGTAGCAATATCCGTTCGATCACTACTGAAGTGCCACCTGAAGTTTTGCAGCTATCTGATGAATAAAATCAGTTTGATTTTAAAACAAGATTTCAAAAAAAGAATTAGAGTGAGAGAGGATAAGTACACTTGACACGGATTCGGATCACTCTCTGTTCTTTTCCAACGCTATTCGAGGCCAAGCAAACGTATATGTTGTCATAGTAACGGGTCATATTATGCAGCACCAGTTTGTTTCCTTCCGCTCCACTATCTAAAAAACAAATAAACTTAAAGAAAATTAAATACAAATGTATGTCTGTCATGGGTTTCAGATTAAAGTTTAAACAGAACGTCACACAAAAGGATTATGACCTTCTCAGAAAGAATCTATGCTGTGGCAAAACAGACCTTAAAATTCTTTTTCCTTTTTTGCATGCGATATATTTTTGTGTATCCAAAACATGTGTTGTTCTTCATTTGCAAAGAGATCCACTACTGTCCTCTGACTTTTTAACAAATAATAAATAATTTCTATCCAAAGGCTTATGGGTGTCTGTTTATGTGATGTTATTGCAAAACTGAGCTCACATAGGTGACACTTTTCATTTTCGTATTTTCCATAGATTTTTAGGGAAAAAGAATTTGCTTGGTTTTTTTCGCTGGTTTTGCCGTCTTTTTATATAAAAGACCTTGTATATCTTCCGTATTGTTAAAGGAACTTTTAGTTCCCTTTATTTTGGCTTATGATTGATTGGCGTAATATGAGGTAATATAGAGAATACAGCATAACCTTACTTCAGATGTGCATCTATATTTAAAAAAACCAACCTGCTGGTTCCGTTCTGTCATTTGCACTTCCTGGCCTTCAGTAAACTTTACAAATTCAAAGTTATTTTGATGACTTCTATTTAGCTAGATTTTCTAATATCAGAAACTGAAGAGCTGCAACGTTCAAAACTACGCACCTCCCAAAATGTAGATTTAACAATAGAAGTGCTCCAAACATGGTAAATTTTATGCTTTGCAAAAACACGTATTAATGCACTTTTTTTCAATGGATTGAAATTAGTTTAAAATTACTTTCAAGAAATGTAATAGACTGACTTCTGTTAGTTATAAAAGTTAACAACGTAAATGGGGCACGTGTTGGAACTAATTTGTTGCTATTAACATACAGACATTACCTCACATTTGATCGGGATAATATCCAAAATTGGATAGCGATTTGCCAGATTACAGTCGCGTATTTACCAACTACAGAACAGAGTGGATCACCAAAGGTAAATTGTGAAAAAAGCAGATAAATCTTTTACATTGTATATATTTGGTAAACATTCACTGCACTATCAGAAGCTGATATTGTCTTGTCTGGCAAAAGCTAGTTGTACTTATTTTATAACTGCTAATAACAGTGTACCTTAGATTAATTCAAGTTGATTTTCAAGCACATGGAAGCAGCCATTTTGGCTGGCTGTGTGCTTTGATCATGTAAACGTTCCACAAGTGCAATATCCAAATAAATTTAGGCTACAGTTCATCAAAGTATCATAGTGGCACGCCAAGGTTTTTTTTCTCCATGATACAAATACAAACAATTTTACATTACATCCGTGTCTCTCTCAAAGGTCCATGATATCATAAGAGGGCTTCATCCCATCAAAATACAAAGGCGAACATAAACGATATAGTCACATAGTACAGTTGACCATATTTAGTACATAAGAAGAACAAACATCACAGTATCTTAGAAAAATTATTAATATTGTTTGAAAATATTTGTTGAAGAATCTTGCAGTTGATACATATCTCATGTAAGGTATTTTAATGACTAAAATCAGAACAGATAACCTGTTTGATAGCTCTGTTTCTCCATGTTCTCAAAACAAAACACGTGCAGATCTGTGTACGTGCCTCTTATAGTGTGGTTTAATAAAGGGTAGACACACACGATTTGAAATGAATGCAAAGAAGTTAAATGAAAGAAAATAATTACAAATATGCAATATAAGAAATCGGGGAATGGTGATAGCCATTATCAGTATGTCATGAAATAAATACTTCAAGATTTGCTGCAAAATGATACTTTAATAGCGATGTTCCATTGATCAATGACCATCAATTCTGACATAATTCACAGTCTTAATATATGCTCACACGAACTCTTAAATTTGAAGTACAAAGTAAATCGATCAGACTGTACTACCGATCAGAAACTGAATTATGCTCAAACATTAACATTTATATTTATGGTACGTTGAATCGTTCTAAATGGACGATCTGGAGGTATACTGGAGAATGCTAACTGGAGTGATCGTCGGACGAGATTCAGAGATTGAAGGACGAGTTGTAGAGATGGTAGTGCGAACTGGAGTGATCGTAGAGCGAGTTGCAGGGATTGAAGAACGAGTTGTAGAGATTATAGTGCGAACTGGAGTGTTCGTAAAGCGAGTTGCAGAGATTGAAGGACGATTTGTAGAGATTGTAGTGCGAACTGGAGTGATCGTAGGGTGAGTTGCAGAGATTGAAGGACGAATTGTAAAGATTGTAGTGCGAACTGGAGTGATCGTAGGGCGAGTTGCAGTGATTGTAGTGCGAACTGGAGTGATCGTTGGGCGAGTTGCAGAGATTGAAGGACGAGTTGCAGAGATTTTAGTGCAAACAGAAGAGATCGTGGGGTGAGCTGGAGAAATTGCAGAATGAACTGGATAAAGTGAGCCTGATAGTTTGCAGGGTAGGACGAAATATAGAGGGTAAGCAGGAGAAGGCGAGACGGAGAGGGCGTGCTGGAAAGATTGTAAAACAGCAACAGAGATCGTATGATGAGCTGAAGAGTATTATTAAACTATAGGTGTTCACATTATGTCATAGTTTGTGGCATTTCCACTTGTCCTCGCGTTTTCCGCTTGACAATTTGGCCTACAAGTGAATGTTGCCAGTTGGTCACTTATAATTCTGTCCGGTCGGATGCAGACACCACTCCCACAAACAAGTGACATGTGATGAATGAATAATAACAGGGTCTCGTCCGCATGGAAGTGCATCAAAGGATTTCCAAGAAGTGAAAAAACCTACACGTTAGGTACTACTCTGTTGTGATTCTAGAAACTATCCCACATAATTTACTTGCTCAGGCAAACAGATGGTAGCGATTGTTTACACAGATTGCGAGGAAATGTGTTTTCAATCGATAACTAGTTCTCTGCAATCAGATATTTTTTTTTAAAATTTGACATTTATGTCTGTAAATCGCAATGTTTCTTATTCGTATTCGTAACTGTCTGTGATGTTTCTTTTCTGGTAACAGAGCTTCAACATCAGCCGCACTGATTATTTTATCTTCAATTGCAACTGAATATAGTTTACTGATCGTTTTGCGACTGTGTTTTGTTACCTCGAGCAATTCAGAATATGTGCGTACTTGTGAATGCAGTCGTACTGAAATAAATTTGCTAGCTCCACCAGAGATACAGGTTACTAGCGATATAGTCCAGACAAACAAAAACGACTTTTGCACCTACAACGTGGATGTGGTTGCGATTCCAGTCACACCAAGACCCATGGTCGTTGCATCAAGTTTTCCGCAATGAGCATCTACTACCAAACAAGCGCATTGCACGATCAGCGCGGTTCTTTTAGCAATTCACATTTCGGAGCTGGTTCTCTGCTTCGATTAGTTTTTCATATCAATAAGACTGAGGATACGTGTTAGTTTTTCTATTAATAATACAATTTCTTTTTTTAATTGCACGACAGTCTGGCCTTGAACTGTCTCATCATCACGCGCAAGCACAATACGCACACTCACTTCTAGCCCATTACCTTTTTTACTGACATAAATGTCACGCAATTATAAAATAAACAATTTTCCTCGAGAATGCTTAAATCTCCGGCGAGTGTGCATTCTGGTGGTTCTGCATTACGGTCATTTAAAAACATACCGATTACGCTATCACCTTTAACATCTAATGATCGTTTTTGCTCAATAACCGATAACCGAACAAGTGCGTTTTTGCCGAATGACAGTTGACATAGTTTTTATCTCAGCTGAGTAAATGTTTGTGTAAAATATTCGTTGGTAAATGTGGATACATGGGTGAATGCCACTTCATCATTTTAGAAACAGTCACGGAGATTTTTACACCTGGTGCTGCAGTCAATGCTTGATTCGATTTCCTTTTTATCGATTGAATAACGTGTATTACTGAACAAATCCATAATACTGTTGTTGACAGATCCAACTAGGGTATTTCCATAGTAATTTGTTTTGTTATCGCGTGCCAGTTTTCCCTCAACTTACAAAAATGCCTCGCAAATACTTCTTTAAATTGTGTCATCGCAAAAGTATACATTATTGCTTTTCTTCAATACCACTGCGTGACGACTTTAGCATTCACGTCTAACTCCACTCCCCGTTGCCAGATCTGCAATTGCTGAATCTAACCATCGCTGTTTAGCGGCATCGTTAATGACTTTACTAACTGCTGGCGAGATTGATTCTGTCGATGGCAACATAACCGGATCCCTCTTTGGTGCTCGTGTTATTCATCACTGTGATCTGAGCTGCCTGAGAGCCCATTTGTTTTAATCCATCCACCGTAGCACTTTTAATACTATCTACAACTCCCATTGTAACTTAATTGTCTTAATACAAATCATGTCGTAATAGTGTGTACGATGTCGCGCTTAAACACGAACCGCAATTCTAATTCGAGTTCAGCCACGTAATGGACGAGCAGCGATTATCGGAACTTTGGGTTCGAAAAAGAGCAAAAATGTTCTCTTTTATTAAACCTTCCAGGTCTCTCTGTGGTCGTGTACGTGCAGGGTTTGGTTAAATAGTCGGTTTTGGTGATATCGCGCTGCATAATTTAGTGAATGCATAAACAATTAGTTATTGGTTATATCACTTAATCCTTGCCTGAAGCTTGTCTGACATTTGTAATGTATTCGGTTTTAAAGAAATAATGATATAAGGTATGTATTTTCAATGAATATAAGAATATCCAATAGTAAGAAATGAACCTTGAAAACTCTTTCTTTCAAAATTGTGTTGTTAACAATGGCATTTTCTTTAGTTGAATATGTGTTCCTATCTATGCACAGAAAATAAACCTATGCTCTTTCATGTTTACAATACATTTATATTTCAAGTCAGTTGTATCGACCATGCAATCGACTGATTTATTGTACTGAAGCTTTCATGATACCCTTTTAATGCTAATATGTACATAGCATTCATATATATGGCATACGCATATGTAGTATCCAAGACAAGCGTACATAGTAACCATATAATCAGAATACGGATATGCAGTATCTAAGAAAGCGTATATCGTAAAAAGTAACGATATGCGGTTTTCAAGATAAGAGTAAGTAATACATGTGTAAAAGAGTACGGTTATGCAGTTTACAACACCAACATACATGCAGACCCGGCTGGTTGCGTGTGCGAAGTGCGCGATGCACACAGGGGCCGCCGCCGAATAATATGTGAGACCATTCCTATATGTGTGGAAATTTTCGATAATATCTTGAATAAATACAGTACAGTGGTTCGCATCTGCTTTTCATTTCATGTTCGATTTATTCGCAATTTAATAGATAAAAAGTTTGGGAATGGCGCCAAAAATGTATAGCAGACACAAGAAAAACACAACGCGCCGGACCTGCATACATCGAACCCATATATAGAGAGTACGGATATTTAATATACAACACAACCGTACATAGTACCCATAGATACAGAATACATATATGCTGCATATAACACAGGCGTGCATAGTATCCATTTATATGCACAGTATGGGTATACACAGTATCCAATACAAGCGTACATGTTTCCCATATATACATA
>JAEAOA010000884.1:3530000-3590000 GCA_016746295.1 Potamilus streckersoni | reverse complement strand
GTTTTAGGAAACGTATCTCTTTTAATAATATGTATGCTATCACAAATGCAAAATTCTATTCATCTAGGCCAGCCATTCGGACTGACTCCTTCAGTGTGCCCTGAGGAAGGGCTCATAGCTTCCATTTTCCCTACACATCAAAAACCAATCAACCAACTTTTATTTGGATCATGATAATCACTGATTTTAATCAATGATGAAGTGAACTCTGTTACAGAATAGGGCCAGAAAATAACTTGGTGATGCATTAGAACGTAGATTTTGTTGATGTGTTCAGCGTTACCTTGAGTAGTTTTATCGGATGTTATTAATATTTTTCAAATTTATTTGTGTTTTTATTTTTTTAATAACTGGAGTAATATTAAATGACAACAGATGCACTTTGCTGTAAGTCGTAATTATATTTTATGATGTGCACGGGTATTTTACCCTTGGATCATGCATGCATATTTTCTTAGCACGGGTGAGATGCATATGCTTTGTGCGGGTACAATGATCCCAAGATCTTTTCACGTAGAGTCACTTTACAAATTGTTTGCTTCGGCCATAGGCTGGCAGTGTGGTAGCGTAACTGGCAGTGTTGCATCGTAGATGTCAGTATAGTAACGTAACAAGGAATACAGCAGTGTAGCTGGCAGTATGTGAGCATATATAGTTAAAGGATAACGTGCATGACAGCATAGTCTCATAGTTGGCAACAAGGTAACTTTGTCAGAAATAAAGCAATACAGCTGACAACAGGACATCATTATTGGAAGCAGATCAGCAAAGTTGGCCATAGGGCGATATACTTGGCAACAGAGCAACATAGCTAGTGATAACAAATTCGGTAGCGAAGCAAAGTAGTTGACAATAGAGCATAACAGCGGCGTAACCGGAAAAAGGACAGAGGGTCTAAAGAGTTCATTCAAACAATGTGAATTTCGAACTACGTTCTTGTTGTTGTAGTAGGCTTTAACGCCATTTTTCAGCACAAGGTAGGCTATACATTGTGGCCAGTATTAGTGGTGGAGGAAGAACCCTGGAAACCCCGGGAAGAACCACCGACCCCACGAGAAGCTACTAGCAGGATTTCTCACTTACCTACGTTAGCCGAGTCTGGACTCGAACTCACGCATACAGACGTGAGATGTCAGTGATCCGTAACGGTCAGCGCTTTAGATCACTAGGCCACTTGGGGCCCCTCGAACTACGTAATTAAATGATGAACTGTGGATTTTGGATTGTAAGTGCATGTGGTTAAATGAACCAAACATTTTTTATAATATCTTTATAGTATAGGGAATATAAAATTCATTAGTTGTGCAAGACGACGTTGATATTTGGTGCAAACATTCTTTTTTACGTCTTTGAGAGAGAATCATTTTTCAAATTAATATCATGGTGTGTAAGACAGTGCATTATTAATGTATACGTATTTGTTTTTTATATTATTACTATATCTTTACCCATTTCATTGTCGCATTAATTTTTATGTGAGAGTTTTGAGACTCTCATGCTTCAAATTTGGTGTATCGCCAGTCACAAAATAACACTGAGATAAATATCGGTAACATAACGCTATATACATTCTGTGGCTTTATGGTATTTGTAAACATCATGCCATAAATTGATATATCGCGTGGAATATAATACAGTTTTATGGTATTTGTTATTATGTGATAGACTGGCATATATGCCTACAATATTATAGTTTTATTGTATTCGTTATCATGGAATTGACTCATATAGCGCTTTCAATATTATGCTATTTTTGGACTTATGTTGAGGTGAAAATTAAGTTTTCTGATCCCAAATCCTCATATTTACCTATGTGAAACGGACGTCTGATATACTTGATAGTTAATACAAGTTTCACGTTCATGTGCACGAAGCTATGTAATTGTTTTCTTACGAGATTTTAGAGAAGAAAAGAAAATGCAATTTAATAAAGTTGAAATGGCAGTTGTACAGATTTATAACAAAAATTAATCCCCACATTTTCCTTAAAGCATGCAATAAAACAATTAATAATTTAAACTGCATTATGCTCAGAACTGAATGTGACAAATCAACAGTCAATGACATGGCCATTTGAAGGATCATGCGACATGAACAAACTGACTGAGGGATACAGTAAGAAACCATTTCTAACATGAATTATATAATACTGTAGGTTTATAGAACTTGCTTTTGGTAAATATGCATAACTGATTAATTGAGTATTGGAAAAATATTGGGTCTAAGATCACGTGGTAAGGGATGCTCAAGCTAACTAGGATTGAAACAAAAGATAAATAAAATATTTACAAGTTTTGATTAACTATTTACTCGGTACGTTTTTAACTGATACCTTGAAGCATCGCATTAAAAGAAGCTCTCTCCCCTTCCTCCATTGTGCTAAGAGCATCAATTAGCCATCACCAACCGTCCATTTTTAATATTTTTTTTTAATTTATATTTATTTTTATATTTTTTCTTTGCAATTTTAATCTTTGGATGTATCTAAGTTTCTTTGCTTAGTTTATATCGCTGAAATTATTTAAGGAGTTTTAAAACTTTATTATTAAACCATTGCCCTTTTGAGATTTTTGTTTGGTGGAAAGTGTTTTCTCTTTCTTATAAATTATAATTCAGATAGCAAATGCCCATCGAAATGAATACAACATTTGGCACTGACAACAGCCTTTTTCAAACACTGGATCACCAGTAGAAATTCAGTGTGTGATGTCACTGTTCGTAGTTGACGCCCCACATACATGGATTTCTATAGCTTTACAGTTGTTTGATATTCGTTTGGAGGGATAATTACTGGATACAGACATTTTTTTCTCCAAATTTAAACTATAAAGAAACTCTTGTGTAGAATAGTTATTCAAGATCAGATGTTATACGACATGCAAATGCGTTGTTTGACGTGGAAGAAATGTTATGAATGACATTTAGTGACCGGGAGACAACTTTTGTCGACGTTCGTTTCATAAGAGAAGTGACGTTATTAACTCTTGCTTAGATGGACATTGAAGCCAAGCAGAGTAAATTGGTCATATATGACCATAACTGTGAGAGTTTCTTTTAGACTCCGTTTTATTATCCAGCCGCCGTGTTATTGTTGATAGTAATAGCATAAAAAGAAAGAGTTCCAGAAACGTCAACAGTCAATGACATGGCCATTTGAAGTATCATGGTGGTGGTGGGGGCAATATATATCTTTACATTCGCAGTCAGTCAGTAATGACAATACAGGATTTCATGGGCATATATCAACCAATCAGATTCACAGAAAGTGATATATTAACGCGTTCCTACATTAAAAATACTAAACTACAAACACTGACTTAAAGTGGACCAACTATGTGATGAAAAGAATTACCATACGACACGAAGAACCATCACAAATCACATGATGCTTTTTCATGCGGCGGAAAATCATCTCTCAAAATAATCATCACATAGCATCATTGGCATGTCATTCTCTTTCTTAATCTTTTTCTATTTTCATAGCATGTTTGCTTAAAGAGCTACTAGAATAATGAAATACGATAAGTAGGAAAAAATTACCACATCATTGCCTTGATTGCGCACTGTACAGGGCAAATCGATGTCTCTATTGATTTTGACTTTAAACACCATCACTCCTTGACCATCACTCAAGACGGTAACTGCAATAGACATCAGTAATAGATGAATATGAGATGCTGTCTCAAAACATCCAATCACATCCAAAGCTGGACGTACATGTGGAGGTGCTATGGTCCATATTGTACAATCCAATGATGAACACACAAGTTTTAATTCAATCAAATCAGTCTCAATATGTACTGGGATATGTAGCTATTGTATTGGGACCCCCTACCCATCCACAACCTTTTTTGTAAACATTTTGTTCAAAATATGTTTAAAATATTTTTACTTACCTATCCACGTGTAAAGCCGCAAGCAGAATAGCCACGAAGAAAATTCAGACTGCCTTTTATAACGTTATTCTAGAAACATCCATTGAAAATTACCAATATTTAACATAATTCAAGAACATTCAGGAGTAGGCGTCATTTTAGGAAAATCCATTGCAAATTATTTATCTTTAACCTGATTTCAGAATATTCTGGATTAGTAGTTATATTCTAAAAAAATCTATTGGAAATTACCTAACTTTAACCTCATAAAGTTCCAGAAAATTACATGATTTAGCTATTTTTGAAATTCCGTGTGGGCATAATGACATCAAAATTTTCCTTTTGTATCATTTTGTAATAGAATTAACACAAGGACAAGTATTCTGAAAACATCTTTGTAACAAAATATATATTTTCAGAGAATGGGGAGTAGGATATGAAAGGGGGTTGTGAGACTATTTTATCTGTTTCAATAGATCAAACATTTTAAGCCTTCTATTGTGAAAAAAATGATGAACAGGTAAGTGAAAACATTGTTTAAGATTATCTTATTTTATACCTACCATCACTATACATTTTGATAATCTTTTTCATACTTGCTAACTCTCATAGGCAAAATGTATGTTAACATACTGTCAATAATACGAAATTCTCGTATTAAATCATCCTTATTTTATACCACGCAAATAAGATTGTGTCTGATCAAATAATTTTTAATAAGTGATACTTGCTGTTTTACAAACAATATTTTAAGTTGCAAGTCGAGGCTTCATTTCTTTTACACGCTGTTGCAAAAGAAACATTAATGCCGGATATTATTAACAAAAACGGATTTAATAATGCTCCACTTGAAATTATACTAGAGTTAGGCATTACCAGTGGTAAATATGATATCACTCGAAGTATTGTTATAGTATTTGTAACATCTTTTTCACGTACCAAAGTTTTTTTTTTTATTTATACTATCTGTAATATTGCATTAGAGCGTCCACACCTTGTTTTGGAATACTTTCATAAATATAATTAAAATCAAACATATTTTTTCATTATATAATATTTGTTTACAAATTTTATACAATATTAAAACTCTAGTGCCAGTCCCTGGGTTTGATTCATTATTATTACTGACGTTGACATTTAATTAAGTAATTAATTGACATTTAATTAAGTAATTAATTGAGAAGATTGAGTTACAAATTCAAGAAACGACCAGTAATACACTGCAGTTAATATTTTTATCTGTTGATTCCAGTAGAAATGTTTCTTCGGCATCTTTATATAACACTACATATACAGTACCAGAAAAATTATCGGTTGAATCACGTCATATATATGTGATAATTATACGTTGCATCGCTGAATAAGGACAGCCTATAAACACCAGTGACTTCTGCGGTATGTTTGATAGTGTTATGTTGTGGTGTCCATGTTGCTGAATCTGATGCTACTGTGTATACCACATTGATAATCTGCTTGTGATGATTTTTAATCATGTTTATTGTTTGTTCAACGACATTAGGAAGTCCACTGACAATATTATTGATTTTTGTGTTAATGTCAGTGAGTTTAATATCCACAACCGCTGGACTTCCAAAAATTAATTAATAGATCTGTTTATTTTTCTACAAACATTCAGGAACGTTTGTATGTGATTACTATAATCAATTCTGAATGCCGAAATCCATCGTTGATTGTTGTTAATGATATCACCGTAGAAATGTTGCTATAGTGTACGTTTTTTTTATTGCAGCGTCAAAATCTGATTCTCGTGTTCTGAGATTATTAATATCATTAGTATTCATGTTGAGAAATGCACGTATTATACCACTGTTGAATAATGCAAACTTAAATTTTTGATCATCGAGGTATTTTTTGTTACAGCGTCTGTACCTGTGGATGGGTTTCCAGGGTCTGTAATTTTATTTGATATCATGATAATATCACTTGTAATTTGTTTCTAAATCTAGTATTCATTGATTTGACATACACAGGTGTAGTGTCATTGTGTCGCCAATTTTTTTTAGATATCCCGATAAATCAATATTGTCGTTTTTTATTGTACTTTTAGCCACTGAATCTCCTACTGTTGTTCCAAATTTTTTTTATAATATCTTATTATTTATTTATTGCCTGACAATTTTTTTATATAACATAAAATTGTAAAACAGTAACGGTAAAATCGTCGATATTAAGCTTTGATACGGAGCGGTCGGTAAAATATAAATATGAAAACAAACTTCTAGATTCTCATTATTTTATTGTTGGAAGAACTGGATCTAGGTAAACAAACTTGCTTATGAATTTACTTCTCGGAGATAATTTTAACTACGATCGCGTTTATATTTACACAATTAACCCACAACAGGATAAGTACCAACTACTTAACAATTATAATGACAAACTTCGTGATGTTCTTGAGGCTGTTGAAGATTTTCTTAACAAACAAGCAAAAGATCTTGTTTCAGTTAACTAACTTGATTCATCCGAGCACAAGATGGTTATTTTTTTATAATATTGTGCTAAACAATGAGAAAATGAATATTAAATAAGATCATATTTTTCACTATCACGTAATAAGAAATTTAATTCTGCATATCCAGCTCATGGTTTTTAAAATGTTGACAGAATTATTAGGCGAAATACTGGTTGTTTTGTATCATTTCCTGGACTGGACAATATCGAAATATTGCAAACGAGTAACGTAGCGATGTAACAAATGATAAATGTATTGAATTATATCATAAGGCGACGGCAAATAAATATGGTTTTTTATTTGATACATTAACAAATTATAAATGATACGAGTAAAATGTTTCCATGTTGTATTAAAAAATATCTACAATAATTTTTAAATATAAAATATATAGAGAATCTAAAAACTTGTTAAATATAAAGCTGAACTTATGAAGATGATCCAACATGCAGGACATGTTGAAGTGGCTGCAACAGAAACAACAGCCGCCGCTCTCAAACCAGTTATTGAGGTTTTACTAAAAGAGTAAACCTAGAAAATGAAAGCTCCAGCAGTAGTATTAATGCATAATGACGTTGGATTATTGCTGATCTTTATAGCAACTTTATTAATGAAAGAAAAGAAAAAATATACGAAAATGATAGCCAAAATTTGAGTACTGAGGGAAAAAAGCTAGATATAATACGTATGATGGCTGACATAGTTGTCCAAAATGATATAGATGCCATTGAAAGACAAAAAGAATTAAGTCCATTGATTGATGATGATGAAGAACTTGATGGAAGTTTAGTTGAAAAACAAGACAGGAACTGTTGTTAGAATATTCACATCACTTTTTACTGAAATGCTAGGCAGATTAAAGTTGTTGATATCATCAAAAGAAGCTAGAAATATTGGTGCTGAAATTGTCAATGAAATTATTGACATACTTGATAATTTAAAGAAAATTTATTAACATCTGACGAATTCGAAATTTTATATTGTGATTTAATCGTGGCTATTTTAGTTTCTTAAAATATAATAATAAATGCCAGCAACATTATTTCTAGTGTCTGGACAATCTGATAAAGATAGCGCATTTTTTTGTAAAATATGAAATTGGATTAATTTCATTCACGTGTTGACATTATATGGCTAATGTAAAAACTGGAGTGAATGATGAAATTAAATTAAAAAATAATATAATGATTAATTTTACATCACAAACAAGTATCTCACCAATGATAGGATTTTCCTCATATACTGTATACTTGTATTTTACAAGAACCTCTTATATCAGACGGTGAAAAGCCAGTAAATATAACTGACGTAAACACAATATTAATAAATTGCTCTACTGCAGCTGGATCTTACTCCGCTCAGGGTAGTAAAGGGCAAACGATATAAATTTTACACCAAACGTTCCACCAGGATATATCATGCAAATTAATCCACGGCAGGTTCTTTATTATCCGTTAAATGTTGAAAATCAAATAACATAAGTAAATAGGCAATTGACAGATGAATCTTAACAAATGGATATGAACAACGAGATTGTTACTTGTTATTTACACTTAGGCGAAATAAAGTAAACATATTTTATAAGAAAAACTAAAATATATGACAAAAATTTTGTAACCTCATATATAATGAAACAGGGAAAAAATTTTATAGAAGAAAAAAAGTCGGAGGATTTTTTGGAAATCTGCTAAAATGATAGAAAATGCATCAGGAATAGCTCATAAAGTTGCGCCAATTGCACTTGACACATCAAAAGCTTTTGCAACTGGAGTTGCATCTGTTGCTGGACAAAAAATTGCTGATAAATTAAAATGCGCACCGCACAGAGGTGTATCGCGAAACCGTGTACCGCAAAGCGGTGTAGCAACAATCAAATAAGTATTTCATAAATCACACCAACAAAAAAAAACTCAACGAGAAATGATAACAACAACAAAAAGACTTTTATTACCGAAAGGAGAACAAATTATAAACAAACTAATATCTAAAGCAACAGCGTGCCACGATAATTTTGTATAACCTAATAAATAAAAATTGTCTGTTAAAGGTGATTTCGATTTAGCAGAAACTTATGACACAGACCGCACAGTAAAAAAATTGAATATGTTGAATATCTCAATGAAAATTTTAACGAACCAAAGAAGGCTGGCGTCAGAACATTTAATATTCCAGACGATGACGTGTTTTTACTGCCTCATATTGTAATGTTTGAAGTTCGTGGTCAGATTATGACAGTAGCTGTCCCACCTGCCACAATTGCAGCTAACATTTAGGTAGGTCTGAAAATGATGGTTGATGTTTATTTAAAAGTGCTTGATATCAGCTAGCCAATTAAACTGTTCAAGATATTTCAAGTCACTTACAAGTTGCAAGTACAATCTTAAATACTATTTCGTTTTCTGATGATTTATCTAAATCAACTGCAAGTAATATTATGTTGTTTAATGATATTGCAACTGGAGATATTGGATCTGTATAATTTATTTTAATGACAGTAATTGCAGCTAGAATTAATGATGCTGCAATTGCCGCAAATGTGAGAGATTTTCGTATTGTTTATGCTGGTGTTTTTGGTATAATAGCAACAGCTACATCTGCTGCCGTAGCGGCTACAAGAGTAACACTTATTCCATCTTGTAATAGTCTTGGTATAACACCTCCAGGAGAAGCTGGAGATGGAGCTGCAATGTTATTCAAAGTGCACGTTACAATAAAGGTTTTTTATAAAAGAAGGAAAATTGCAGCAGTATCACGTCAAATTGTAATGATGCTGCCGTTAAGCGCACAATATTTTGCTTTTGCAGGTTCTATAATAAAGTATTTCGTGGAATTAAACATGAACTTATTTGAGATTGATCAGAAAAAATGAATGTTTATTTAGAAATAGTGGAAATTATTTACAATTTGTAATAAACAAACTTGCTCTGTGGAAGCTACGAATAACACCGACAGTTTCAAAATCACTCGAATTAGTTGATATTAAAATCCACACAAAGGATATTTTTTTTTCAGGAACATTAAATATATCAAACAGCAGTTCCAAATACCACCGACTGCAGATGGAGAGTCATAACGACATCGACTGAACAAAAACCAATCAGAGGCGGAATTGGCGTTATAACAAAAAATATGCAGCTGCTAACAATTAATAAATAACTAAACAATTATGATAGAAATCTAACATCTAACTATATCATTTATATGGACGCTAAATTTTTTTTTATGAATATGAGAGGTCAGCACCAATACCGTAGAGAAGATTTTATTGGATAACTCCAGATCAAATTCTTAGAGAAACAGAAAAAGGTTTTGCCTACAAAATTTAATATCGATTTTTTTCCGATATTTCATATTTTGTTGAAGTTTATCTAGATTGATATAGTTCGTTACAAGGTCTGCATAATGATTAGCCGTTTTGCTTAGAATTAATGATGATTGATTGTAGTCTTTTAATCACCTGAACAACGAGTTAAATAAAATAATTACCTTATGCATTACAAAAGTTTAAAACAAGCAATAGATGCTGGACTAAATCTGAGAAAAGTACAGCGAGTGCTAAAGCTTGATCAGCCAAGATGGATGGCAGATTACTTAAAGACGAAACTTTGTGCTGTTGCTAAAGTCGAATTTGAGAAAAACTTTTTCAAGTTAATTTGTTGGTTGTGTTGTTTTTACTGTTTGTCAAGGTGATGAAAAATATTCGAAAGCGAGTCAATATTGAAATTGTTAATAACATAAATCGCAGAAATAAATTATTTAATGATGATGGTTTGTTAATATATAAATATTTAATGAAAATATTGTTGCATTACAACGATGAAAGACAAATTTAAAGTTCAATAAACCAATTTATGTTGATGCAGCTGTACTTGATATATCGAAGTGGCTGATGGACGATTTTCACTATAATTTTACAAAAAGCATACGATTTATAATATGAAATGTGAAAATGTCTATCAAGATATTTACGATTATGAAGATTTGTTTGATTTATCAGATTATTCATAATGCAGCAAAGTTCAACATAATAGGAATAAAAACGTTATTTTACTCACCGATTAGGTAACAAGCGATGAAGACACGCATCATCTGGAAATGTTTTATTTCAGCTTTCCTCCTTTATAACGCATAAGATCTATGTAAACACATGAAAAACACATCTTAAAAATGCATACTGCATTAAAATTAATTATTTGTAATTAAAACTCAAATAATGAAATCTGCATATAGCTAGCCACGTGATAGGTTAGATTTTGACATGTACCTAATTTATATTCGATTTGCTAGATTTTAGATTTTGACATGTACCTAATTTATTTTCGATTTGCCAGATTATACTTAAGTTGTTATTCCAGACAAGATTCTTTGCACAGGAACATGGTTCAAAGTGAAGGGTTTAATGCAACAATCTCACATAGATTTGTTAACTGAGAAAGTCTACCTATCCTGACCTGTTTCTGTGCTGATATAGGAGGGCAGAGATGGAGCTGGTTAGCTACACACATTTTACGTACCAATAACAAGATTTGCCTATCTCTGATTATAAACTCTAGTTGATCACGAAAGAACCTCGATCAGAGATTTGGAGAAATAAGGAGACACTAGAATACATTCCTAGTAAAGCGGAACAAAATTCATATTTTAGGAATATTTGAATAGTGCTTACATTATTTGGTAACAAGGAAATGAAATTGAAAATATTTATCAAGGATAAGGGTTATTAAAGATTAAGGTTTTCAGAAATCAGTAATAGCAACGATGAAAATTTTAAATTGTAAGGGATAATGAAGATGAAAGTTTCAATTGTAAGGGATAATAATAATAAAAATATTTAGGGCTAAATGATAGCGATGACGAAAACATTTAAGGCTAAGGAACAATTAAGATAAACATTTTTAGGGAAAAAGGAATACAACTTCCTTGCAAGAGGACCTCAATGACAAATCTCAAGCCTTGCTATGTTAATCTTGAAGTAACCATATTTGGAACATTTAGCTGGTCCGACTACGTGGCAGTGTATTTCAGCAAAATTAAATATAAATTAACTGATTTTAAAAATCATCCAAACTGGGTTAATATAATAGCTCTACTCGGTCTCATTTGCATAAGAACAGTTTTGCTAATCATAAAAGACTTTGAAATTTTGAACTTTATTGTTTTAAAGCTTAGTTTACATCCAGTAAACAATTCTTGAGTTACCAAAGCTGAAAGTGAAAATAAAATACATCCTCATCATTATAACCTATTTTGTGGATCCTTCATACGTTATAACTATTCATTAAGGAATAAATACAGAAAATATAAATATCTTATGTAGTTGACTAACCTTCAGGTTTTAAAAACATCAACAATCTTATGTATGTATGTATGTATGTATGTATGTATGTATGTATGTATGTATGTATGTATGTATGTATGTATGTATGTATGTATGTATGTATGTATGTATGTATGTATGTATGTATGTATGTATGTATGTATGTATGTATGTATGTATGTATGTATGTATGTATAAATAGATAATCTGGGTAGTCATTGATACATGTTTGCTTTGCTAATGTATTCTTTCATTTTTTTTTCTCCAGCGGATGATCTATCGAAAATAGATTAGCATTAATTAATGCCACCCTACTCTGATGGTAGCGATATTGACGCCTGGGGACATGCAAGGTATTTTGTGTCCCCCGAGATGATTAATGCTATTAATAACTAATTAACACATGACCTTTATGGTATTCAAAACGAGGCAAGGATGCTACTGCATTCGATGTAATAGGATTATATCTTTCAATTACATAGACAAAATAATGTACTTTTGTCGTGTTTAACGGAAAAATGCGTAGCACGACCACAGTATTTGGGAGATGGTGTATGATTAATGGGCAATTGTTTTATTGGGATAAAAAGGTGTATGTTTTTAGCAAAATGACAAATACCGTGTGTATTTTATAAGTAAGGAATACTTTGCTACAGTTATCAAGCTTGAAATTATCCCATTTAATTTGAGAGATAAAATAAAGAGCTCTTAAATTTTCGCATGTCTCCAGGCCTTAAATAGAAATCTTTAAGAAAAAGACTAGACTCTAACACAGGCTAATTAACACCATTCATTCGGAACTTTTATTTACAATCACTTCGTTTGATTTTTCAAATTTGACTTTGTATGAGGACCTAACAGTTACTGTTTCCAAGATTAAGTCAACCCTGATCCTGAGATAATTTACCAATTTAGCATCGAACATGTTTGCTGTCAACGCAACTCAGAATGAGTATATGAGTTAACCGTGGATATTAAAAAAAACCACAACAATATTCAAATGGAATTTTAATAGTAGTAATATGGGTGGGGCGTAACTGTTTTATAACTAGGGCTTCGCGTAGGATAAATATAAACTTATGCCAATAAGGTCAAAGTGAATGACAATCATAGCCCATCCTACAACTACGTATTTCAGCTACCTCAGTGATTACAAATTTGTCTGGGAAATGAAGGGAAACATATACTGACAGTTACAAGATAAACAATAAAGTATTTGAGATGAAACAATGTGAAAACGGTGCCAGAGGTGTGAACAGTGAGCATATAAGATGGTGTGTTATTGTATATTTTGAAATCATTGGAGATGAACGTTGTAAATATGTGTTGAAGCATAACAATATATGTATCGTTTCATAAACGTTGCTAAACCAAAATCATCTAAGGTCTTAGAAGAGACTGATCTACGACATATTTACTAAAGTCAGGATATACAATGAGGGTGCTAATAACACATATAGTGTCGTTATTTGCAGGTAGAGACATGCGAAAATGAAGCGTGGAGCCCTTTACTTTATCTCTCAAGTTAAATAAGCTAATTTCAAAATTTCTAGCTTAATGCATTCCAGCTTTCATCAGATCTCCATTGGAAACATACATATATATATATATATATATATATATATATATATATATATATATATATATATATATATATATATATATATATATATATATATATATATATATATATATATATATATATATATATATATATATATATATATATATATGTATGTTTCCAATGTTGTACGAAGGTTATTTTATAACGTTAAATAACAACGTTGTAGCAACATTCCAGCAAGTTCACCGAATCGCGTTGCCACAGCGTTATATGACAACGTTGCCACAACCTACTTTGCTGCAACGTTATTACAACGTGGAATTGTTAGCTGGGATAAAACTGTTACAATGATATTAGTAATAACACCCAGTTAGATGGTGCACGTAATGACAAGAAAGAAAACATTAGTTGTTCCTTAAAAGAAGATGCACATACTTCTGTAACGAGGGCATATATTTTAGATAAAAAATGAAAGTAGTGTCTGTAAAGAGATAAAGAAAATGCGTGAAAATCTAGCCACAAATGTAATTTATACAAGGAATATACATCAACAAAGTATGAATTTAAATAGTTTTGACGTCATGAGTTAAACAATATCACGTTGAGTAAGGCTACACACAGTTCTTATGCTTACAAAAATTAGTAGATAACACAAACACACTTCCACATGTTCACTCCATATGGTTTCTACATAGATTCTGTATTTTGTAAAGCTGCTTAAAATCATATTATGGAATACAGGTATTGCCCAATTTTCTCCCTGAAATTTACAAGTATTAGCATCCACGTATATATCTTAATCCCAGAAACAGTTAAACATCAGCATTAAAACAGTTCACTATATATAATTCATTTATACAGACTTACCGCATTAACATACGGCGTTCGTTGCTATTTTTCAGAAACAATACAGAAATGCGACCTCACAGTGATAAACAATGGAAGGAAGTTTCTCATTGAATGTAGCTAGTTAATCTTCAAAGTGTAGTAATTGCTTTAAAACTCGCACCATATTAAACATGGGCTTTCAGCAGTAGACATTCTGAATTTGCAATGTCCAGTTCCATGAAACCTCGGTAAATGATATCATGCTTTTTGCATAGATTTATCATGGGAACTGAATTAGTACCGTGAGTCCTCCAAGTACCACCAGTCATGAAATCGAAAAGTGATATAGAGAGTATATCCCCTTTACTTGCATTAATATACCATTAAGAGTAACTTCTTTATCGGGTTGGTAAATTAACGATGTTATATTATAGCATTTGAGTCAGTTATAGATATATAATTCAGTTCGCTCTCAAACCTTGCTAAAAAAGATCATAATTATGAAGAAGACGATGAAGATATCTATTTAGCCTTCAAAAATTGTTTTCATTGAAGAACAATATCCAAATCTTTTCAATTTAATTGTGTACGTTAAAAAAAGCAAAATGCAGGGATCAAGTAAATAACACTGAGATTCAAAGGTGTTCATTCTATGTGGGATCCAAATTAGGCATGAATATACCAAGATGGTGTGAATAAATGTAATGTCCATCTCTGTTATGGAGAGAAGGCAAGAAGTCTATAACTTTAATGTTATCTAACTTTTCAGGGAAAAAAAACTGTGTCTACATTAACGAAATGGAAGAATTTTTTTATGGAAGGAACGTATATGCCTTCTCGTCCACACTTGGAAAAAAGGGCAATAACAGCGTTTATATTGTAACGGCAAAAGCACATATATTTACAGTGGTAAAAGTAGATTCATTAGTCGGAGAGGAATGACTTGAATAATATATTTTGAAGAAAGAAACTCCAGCTCAAATAAGTTTTTGGACACAACTGATTCTGCTAAGATCTTACATCATGAATAAGTAATTTTTCCAGTATCAAGATTATATAGTCATCTACTTGACCTCACGTCACAATTAGCATATTCTAAAAGTACATATTACGTAATGGAAAATAACATTCTAGACGGACCTTTATGTTTACGAATAAAATCTACCTTATAATTAGATATCTATTATTAAAATTATAATATAGAATATAAAATATATCAGGTATGTCACGTAAATTTATATGGGAAGCCAAATAACATAGACTCAGACCCAAATAAATGTTTACTTCTATTAATAATGATCATGATATTAAACCCATATATACAGAGAATATTTTAGCTATGTAGTAGTTGTTCACAAAATTTAAAAAAATTCAATGTTTCAGGTCAAGTAGAAAATGAACTTGATTTCAGACAAGGTCACGTCGAATATACAATGCTACATTATCAATAGGATATGTTAAAATAAACAAATAAAATAAACTATCAAACAAACAATACAAATTAAAAATACATAACTACTAGGCATCATTTATAACGAAAATGAAAGGTTCACTTGGAATCTTAGTAAGTGACTTTCCTCGAATCTGAATGATATCATCATCAGAAAATTTAGTCCAAGAAATCTCTCATTTTACGGTTTAGAACGTTTCTTTCATTGTTTCAGTCATTCCTTATGAAGATAAACTATGTTTGTATGCATAATTGTTTTTCAATGTAAATCAAGGCTTATTGCTTTTTTCTTTATTTTTTCAGAATACATTTTTTATGAACAACCTAATATAATAGTCTCTTTGCATGAAATTTGTGTACAGATAAAATACCTACGTGTAATAAATAAATACAGCAATTACTATTTTTCTTAAATACATAATACACAGTAAGTTGTTGCTGTTAACTGATGATATTAAAATGTACAAATTACACGAGAGTTCTGAAAAAAGGTATTCAGTCATTGTGTATCGGAAGTATCTTTAACAGAGTTAAAATTTCATTAATTAAGCTGTGTTTATCCCGTGACTTAAATAGATTTAAAAAATAATCTAAAAGTGCTTTAGTATTTAGTTTAACGGCAAAGTTATGGTTTACAGAGCGGATGAGAAGGTCAATGCAAAAACAAAAAAGGACAAGAACAAACTTAACTGACAAGTGACACACACATTTTAGTATCAGGTGCAAAGCTGTATTTGTATATTTGGCCTATATTCTTCCAAACCATTCCATAAAGGTGAGACTGCAGCTTTAATCCGAGCTAAATTAAAGCGCTAATTAAGTCATTTTGCATTAATTTCATGTTTCAAATCTGGCCTTGCGATTTTAAAATTTTATTTACCACAGAGCGCAAGCGAGTACCTAATTAATTTTTTGCTGTGGAAAAACAGATATTGAAACTAATTTATTTTAAGATGAATATTGAATTCACAAAGGTTTTGATACACTTTGTTGGATATAAAAAATGAAATTGTACGCTTATAACGCTTTCATGTTTACATCTTAATTTTCCATACTTTATTTTGTGTTGAGGTTTAATCAGTTCATAGAGTGAATCGGTAATTGTATTAGATGCATTGCTTTCGAATCCTATCAAAGGTCTTGTCTTTTACATTTTATAAAAATAGAACTTCTCACAGTCCTCTCAGAAAAAAATGTACTGGTATTCTTTTACTGAACAAAATTAAATAGCTGAATATTATAACTGGTGCCATGGATGCATGCCTTACTGACTGGAAATACAATGTGTACAGTCTTGTCATGTTTTTGCAGGTGATTTCTGACTCATATAAACTGAGTAATATATACAGAAAACATGACATGCACCGAGACTAATATTTACCAAAATGGTAACCAAACGACAGCTCCAATCATAAGCAGTTAACCCTTGTGTATTAGAAAAATAGTGACGCTTTATTTAAAACTATATTTATAACTTGTTTCACAAAATTTTCTGTCTTCGCTTAGACCAGATACAAGTGAAAGGGGAGCTACTAGAGAAATTTTAGAACAATTAAAGTGTTATAAAGTTTATACAACTATCATAATGACTAAAGCAACATATTAAAAGGATAAGAAAAGAAAGAGGAAAACAACAAAAAGGATATGCAAAATAGAATGAACTAGAACACGGAGAAAACAAAAAGAGAATGCATTTAATATATTTACTTGCTCAATAAAAGTATTTATTTTAGGATAAATTCTTTAACACAAGGATAATAATAAGTAATAATTTATTTTCGTAAAAATTGGTCATCATATCAATCTGAATGCTTACTTTGTATAACAAGCACCTTTTCTTTGTATCCTCTAGTGAAATTCATGGTTCTACAGATATTTTTGCCGTAGTTTCTCACTCCTAGATGACCTTTGCGGATGGTCATGGACAGAAACTGAGTATGGAAGTCCATCACCAGATTTCTATCCATGACCAGATCATATTTCCGGTTGGCACGGATTGGCTTACTATTTTGTTCAAACAACCATTCCAGCTCCCCTTCCATAGAATATGTTTTCACTGCGCATTGCAACTTCACTTCCTGGTCCTTTGAGGCGTTTACTATGTCTTGGAAAACTTCAACGCCCGGTCCAACTTATTAAAAACATGAAAAATTCGGAATTTTTGGAAATGATTTAGACAGTGCGGATGATATTGTTTGACATTATTAATAGTTAACCTAGTTACTTTTAGCTGTTCTCACGATCGGAACATTTCTCAGCCATTTCCGTCAGGTCGTGAAATAAATCTTGGGTTTAATTGGTCACTATTAAGATATATATATATATATATATATATATATATATATATATATATATATATATATATATATATATATCTGAATTACTTTCATTCGCATGGAACCATACAAAAGAAAGAGTCACAAACGGAATAATATCATCCTATACTAGCATAACATATGCTTTGCACTCTTCCAGATACGAATCACCAACCATATCAAGTAGATGTGTGTTCCTACAACCACTTCCAAGGTTCTTTCACGACCTGACGGAAATGGCCGAGCGTTGTTCTGAATGGTTTTCTCAGTCATCGTAAGAAGTCGGTAAGCTATTAAGTGATTAATCCTTTGCTTAACAAAAAAGTTAGTGCATTCTCTATTCCCAAAGTAATCCAGTCAAACTTTGGATGATTCTTTAGAGCACATTAATAAATATACGCATAGACAAACATACACATGTTGTAGGGACATATTTCAGTCTAAAGATGCAGGCATGTTTCCAAATAGTGAAAAAACTTAGTGCAACAAATAGGCCTTGCATTCCTAGTTATATTTAAAACTGAATACTGCATACTTCACAAACAATTTTAAAGTTTTTTCTTCAGAGACAAATATTCCATTCTGATATTTTAAGTATCTAAGTAATGCTACTAAAATTGCTTCTTAAATAATCTTTAAATCTTTAAATGAGAGAGAGAGAGAGAGAGAGAGAGAGAGAGAGAGAGAGAGAGAGAGAGAGAGAGAGAGAGAGAGAGAGAGAGAGAGAGAGAGAGAGAGAGAGAGAGAGATTTGTAGGCAAGGAATGATAATTACACGACATGGACTCGGACCTCTCTACGATTAGTTCCAACATTATTTGAGGCCACGCATACGTATATGTTGTCATAGTAGCGTGTGATATTATGAAGCACAAGTCTGGCTCCTTCAGCTCCACTGTCTAATAGAAAATATTTAAAAATAAAATGAAAGAGAATTAAATGAAAATATAAATGTATATCAGATTTCACATTGATGGTTGAACCGAACGTTAAACACAAGTTTTATTCACTTCACACCAGGAAGCAGGTTCTGATAATAATTCCTTACCTAAAAATGTATAGTCTATTTTGTTTTTAATTTCCTATCTGCATTTTGATACCATATTTTCCAAAAATTTATACAATCCATCCTTAGCTCTTTTTTATATCCTAAATTATGCTTTAAATGACTTATATTTATCGATAACATGGATGCAAAACACTTATCGTTTCATATTTGTAGTGTTACGTTTGCTAAACCTCAGCTATAAAGTCATGTATAAGCTATACTGTTGCTGCGGCGATGTGTTTGATGTCTATAGGCTGCCGCGGGCTAGTGGTAATCTCTTATAATGTTATAATGAGGCCCGTAGAATACGAGTGGGCAACAGGCGATAGATTGATCATTTGACAAAGGCTTGCAGAGGTCACACCTAGGTGTTAAAGATTAGTCCTAAAATCAGAGGGAAGCCAGGGAAAAAAACGTGGCGTGTTCTCATCCGTCCATACGTTGACAGACAGCGAGAGGGACATTGTCCGCAAAGTTTGATTGGATCGGTCCACAGCGATGTCCATTCAAAAATGAAGATAAGGGGCGTGATTAAAAATCGATGCAAATTATAACTTTCATAACTCATAAGCGAAGTTAGTTTTGCCTAGACAAAGTTTTGAGCGATAGGGTTACTTCGAGAGCCACTCGTAATTTGGCTGTAAAACTGAAAGGCAGATTCTAAGGAAAGACAAAGCTACGAAAATGAAGCTTTTAAAGGGACAGAACTTTCGTTTCATTTGAGTTCCGAGTCTCCAAGAGGTAGAGAAGGAATTGAGGCTAGCCGAACAGCTGAAGTCGACAGAAGACTAGTAGGTGGAGAGAGGATATAAAGTGGAGGAGGGGGTAAAGGAGTCTGGAGGAGAAAGAGGAGGAGGAGAAGACGTAGTATAGAGAAGTTGAGGAGGAGCAGAAGGAGTATAGAGAAGTTTAAGACAAGGAGAAGAAATTTAAAGAAAGTCTGGGAGGAAGAGGAGAAGGATTTAGGCGAGAGAGAGAGAGAGAGAAAGAGAGAAAGAGAGAGAGAGAGAGAGAGAGAGAGAGAGAGAGAGAGAGAGAGAGAGAGAGAGAGAGAGAGAGAGAGAGAGAGAGAGAGAGAGAGAGAGAGAGAGAGATTAGTAGAATACAAGGAGAGGTGGAAATCGATCTCAGACTGCTAATCAAGTGATGCAATAGGCTATTAAAGGGTTGAGCGGAAGGAGTGTAATTGGAAATTTTAATCATTTGATTATTGAATTGAATTTAAAGTGTTATTCATTTAATTTCAACCTTTTTTGTAGATGTAACCATCTACTCGTCGGCATTGCTGACTGGGGGTCGGAACTTTACATATATCTTTCATTAATTTAACTTCCAGCCAAAATAAATTTTTGATGGGACTTCTACAATAGTTTAAATAAAATATTGGGAGCACCACAACCATAATATACAGAACCCTTACATATAGGAGAATTGCACTATCGAACCCCTGACTTGCCTGCAATTGTTCCATAAAGAAAATAACTCTTATGATGTCAATAAGTATTATATTAGGAAAATCTTTGAGAAATGCTAAGAAGAAATTAATAGCCACTGTTGATCGTTCGTGTGACAGACATTGATTTGGAAGACTAAAATGTATAGATGGATAGTAAGTTTTACTGTTGTTATTTCTATAGTCATTATCATAATACTTCATCTGGAACCTCATTATGCACTATGTATTTACACGTAATAACCAGGCAATCTACTGAACACTGACACAACCTATGACCGGTCCACGGCAGTAATTGTTTAATCACTAATTAGAAAGGAACCTCTACCCAGTTTCATCTGATTAGTAAACCGAACTTCTCGATTTATTTTACGCTGATTTTAATTGATTAATAATTCAGTTCCTATGACAGGTTTTATAAGAGGATGTTAACTCTATCATCGTACCATTAAATGTCATGTATCCAATTTCAGCGTATTGGAACTATTTCTGGGGCAAGTTCGAGTCGGCAATATTTGATCTGCATACATTATAATTGTTCTATTATATACTAGAGATTTTTATTTTTGAGGTGTCATTGTTTTATAAATTGTAATAATTTGATGTAAAAACATTCTCACGATACATTTCCAGTCACTGAGAAATATGGCACAAGCCAAAATAGAGCATATATATTGGAAATTAAAAGGCAATTAATTTCTGAGATTTCCATGATATGCTTCAAATTCTTCATAAAGTATTATGAAGCTTTGTCACAGATCAAAATATGACGTACTATGAAGCCATGAAAAGATGTCACAGATAACAAAAGGTACTATGAAATCAAGTCTCATAAAGTCCAATATCATGTCATCGATAACATATAAAGTAGTATTAATCTATGTCGTTGACAACTCACACAATACTATGGAATCATGTCACAGATAATACATAGCGTAATATGAAGTCCTGTCACATATTGCACAAAGTACTATGAATCCATGTCATAGATAACACAAGGTATTTTGAAGCCATGTTATAGATAACAGAGTAATATGGAGTCATGATACAGAAAACATGTAAATGCTATGAAGCCATGGCACAGATAACAAATTATTGTTAAGTCACTTCACAGATAGCACATAAAGTACATGTATGATATGATGGTTTACAGACTTAATTTTAAATACCTTCTTTATTGCTCATATTCAGCAGCTGCAATAGTGTTTTATATCCTACAATATGGTCTCAGTCTGTCATATCTCACAGCATGGTCTCAGTTTGTCATATCCGACAGTATGGTCACAGTCCGTCATATTTCACAGCATTATCTCAGTCTGCCCAAATTCCACAAATAGGATAAAGCTGTACTTATGCCATCACTGTTATTCTTGTTTCATTTCTGATAATTCAAGGAAATGTAGGTTACAATTAATTTACCAAATAATGTTGATGTAAGTGAATCCTACAATTATAGTTGCATTTAATAGTTGCATATTTATAAAGCTAACATTTATATTTAACACAAAATATATATAATGTGAATTCCAGTGACCAATTGTATCTCTCTCATTGTATATCTTCCATGATATTTACGTTTTTCTTTATATTAAGATACAGTTATTTAGCAAAAGTATTAAGAGTGAAATTCTCCTCAAAATCGTATTAAAAGTATTTTTTTTAATATTAAATTATATTGAAAGCAATTTGCACTAAACAATAGAGTGATTAACATTTGATTTGTAATCGAGTTGCAGCTGTGCGCTGTGTTAGCAAGTACACTTGCCGATACTAATACCCTATCTTGATGCTAGACTCGCTTTTCCGGTCCTAGGAAACTTTCGGAGGGTGAAAAGTAAGCCTACTTATGGTCAGCTGGCATCTCGTCCTTTTCTTGTGCCCACTATCTTATTCCGTTGGTGGAGCAGTTCTGCAATGCAATAGTTTGTTTCGCCTTCTTTGGGGGTGTATTCTTCTATGAGCTTAGTAGGATCCCACGCGTCGTCCTTTAGGAGCTGTTTCGGATGTTAAAGGGAGGTTGCGTGTGATCGCAGGGAAAACCCAGCAATCTCTTTCCTAACGTATTTACCCGCACCTAACGTCCAAAGCGATTCTGACATTTTCAGCGCATTTCTGCTTCATGCGCAGAAAGAATAGTGTAAAACAATCTTTGTGTTTGGTAAAAATTGAAGTCTCCAAGGTAGAAACAGTCGAGAAATGTGCCATTTTCCTTCTGAGAGCTCCCTCTATATCTGATCCACGACAAGAGCAATATCGGGGGCCATCTTGGTATGGAGTGGCAGTGTAGTCTAAGGCGTTTGTCTTTACAGATCAATCACAAATCTCACCTCTGTTTGCGTGAGTTCGAGACTCCTCTAGACTAACGTGGGTATGTAGGAAAGTATGCCAGTAGCGTCCCATGAGTTGGTGGTTCTTTACGGGTTCTCTCACCACCTTCACTATACTGGCTTCCCGTAGCATGTGCTGAAAAATTTTCGTTAAAACCATTGAAGCCATAATGAACCCATTCCATATGCCGCTGCCACTGACTATGACTTATTGAAATCCTTGGCGTATTTGTACAGCAAGCGCCTTTGTTGTGTTTGCCGATGTCGGTCAAAGAGGGACAGCAAGGGCAGGCTGTGTAACTTTGACATCATATGAAGATAAACCCTGGTCAGTCGGTGTCTATGACCTTAACTTGTCCTTCGACCAGCGGAGTTGCCCTTTGGAATTTAGATTTTCTAAGCACAGGAATCGGCTTTGGTAATTACCAAGGGCTAAAAATCAGAATGAGTAGTTTTACTGTTTTATTTGTTATTTTTTAGCGAGTATCCTTCAAAATATGATTTGGAGCAGCCAAATTTTTCATAGTCTCATTTAGGATGCTCGAAAATATAGTTAATGGGACTGGCTTATGTAGTCCTGGTAGATACTATACTCCATCCATTATTGGTGTATCCTTATAGTTGTACAGATATATTCTTTGAAAAAAAATTAATTACTAGAGCGCAATATTTATTGCCAGGTTTACATCTACGGAGAGCATCTATTTGAATGAAATTTGTTAAGCATAAACTCCTTCGTCATGAGTGCAAACAATCTTTTGCTTCCCTATATGATCAAAGACCTCATTTTACCGGCGGAATTTGAATTTTAACTCTCCCCTTCCAACCCCTTAATCCTACCCCAAAGCGTAAGGGGGTTGGGATATTAATATGCAGGGACGGCAAAAAATGGATAGTGGACTCGTTGGTTTCCTAACTTAATCTCAGCCCTACTCCGACAAAGGTGTTTAATCCTGCTGAATAATTAAATAGTACATTAAGTCATTTCTCCAGCACAGTTCACCAATAACATAAAACTAAAGAATGTTCCATTTTGGAGATGCGTGCCTTTGTTATTACAGAAGCGTTCAGTTGGGTTACTCACCTTTTTCTATTCCGTCAAAATAATGTGGCGATTTCCAGTACCAACGTACAGACGGAGATGGGAAGCCACAAAATGCCTGCCTTTTTCGTCAAACGTTATATCACTCGTCTCCTGTATCTTGGGTGAACCTGTAAGATAAAGAAATAAAATTGCCACACATGCATACATTGAACTGAATTAGTGTAATTTTTTTTTTATTTTAACATTTTAACATACTCCAAACTATGTGACAGAAAGTAGTTGTATTATGATGCATACAAGGTGTCTGTGTTTCTGTTTCTGTTTCATGTCATGTAGATTTGATTTTACACATACAGTGCACATATATGATTGTACTGTGTTCAACGTTTACACACCGCCAATTTTACAGAAATCTATTATTACAAACTTGAAGGCAGTTGGACCTTTGTGTAGGTTGACCTTTGTGTAGGTTGACCTTTGTGTGGGTACTGGAGGTTAGTGATCTCATATGTATATGGAGTGTAAAGTGTTCAAAGCTTATACTTTATAATAAGATTGGGTCATGTCCATCTGTCTCTGATGTTAAGTTCTGAATCTACCAAACACATATAAAGTCCTTTATTTTAGATGAATTGTACTTTTTGAAGTAGGAGAGGTACGTAACTGTTTGGTACATTGACCTTTGACCTAGTTATTTCCGTTATATAATTTGGTAAAATGTGATTTACCCCATAGTACCCATGTTAAGTTCAGTAAGTGCTGATATGGATAAATCACTGCTCGTGATTAAAACAATTTATTTCATTCCCAAAATATAGTTTGGTAGTAAAGAACAAATATGAAAACAGCAGCTGAAATAGTTCAAGGATCGTTACAAAAACAGTAATATACACCACAGCTTGGTACCTATACAAAATTGTTTTTGACAAGCAAGACTAAGTACACTTACTTGTACAGTCACAAGTTATAACACAGATTATTGAAAAAATGAAGGTTATCAATAGGTATAATGGTATCAACTGTACAACCCCAGGTTGGCAGAGCTTAAGGTGTAGGGAACACTGAATTCAGAAATAAGCAACTAGCTGTTATTGGTGCATTGGTGAAAGAGCTGTACTTTCCGTTTGGCTTGAAACATAGTTAAACCTCTCGGCAACATGTGAGATTAAGTTTATTTCTTATCTAGGTCATATTTTGTATTTTTTTTTAAAATGTGGTACACATGTCTGACTTGACAACTCTTACCCTTGTTTAGTTCCAGCAGAGTTATCTCTCTTAAATGCTGTGGAATACCTGGTTTTGTCCTTGTCAAACTGACAATCTAAAATTGTTCTCTATGGCAGTGTGTGAGACATGCATGGTGAGGGACGATACAAGTATATTTATTTCACACAAAATATTAGCATTGAGGTCTATGGAGAAAACAATTGATACCATTGGAAATATTCTGCCTGAATTGGTTGTTGTTGTTGTTTGCTTTCTTGCTTTTATGTATTATAGCGCCTCCACCTCCTAAGATCAGATCTGCACCTTGTCTTGACACACAATCTTTGTATCACTTGGAAAAGAATTTGATAGTTACTATGTATACATAGTCATACCAACAAATGATGGGGATGGGAAACTATAATTTATGGTAAAGAATAGCAAACTCAGTTTGTCTGGAGAATAGAAAGCCCTTAATAATTTTCCATTGTTCATTTAACACAAATAGAGGTCAGACAAAGATTTACTGGTATTATATATTAAAGGGGGTTGGAAGTAGCATTTAGGAAGTGTGTATGTGCATATGATTGTGTGTGTGTGTGTTTGCTCCATCATAATTTTCCTACCCTGTTAATTTACTAGTCTGCAATTGGATACTGATATGCCAACTCTGTATGAATCTTAATATTATTATGAAAACATATGCATTCTAAATAAATCGGACATGCAACTGCAACGTCTCTGCTTGATGTAAACTATCTTGTATTTTAAAATGTTATAAAATAATTTTTACTCTTCTTTTGCTTATATAATTTATGTGTGTGTGTGTGTGCGCATGATTTAGATTTTCAACGTAGCTTAAACAATTTTTCAGTCATATCGCTATGATGTCTGCAGTGTGACAGTTTATAGTGATGTCTAGCACCGGGGTATCATGCCGCAGACATGTGGCATGATGTCCCACCCAGTCACATTATCCTGACACCAGGCCAACCAGTTCTAACACTAACCTCTTAATGCTAAGCGCCAAGCAAGGCAGCTGTTAGTTCAATATATATATATATATATATATATATATATATATATATATATATATATATATATATATATATATATATATATATATATATATATATATATATATATATATATATATATATATATAACGACTAACATAATAAATAGCCTTGGAGTATTTTTGGTAGTAATACGTTTGACTTTGGCTAACCCCACCTTACATAATTCACATTTAAGGAGTATTTTTGGTAGTAATAGGTTTGACTTTGCGTAAAATGGAGAAACATTAAAGTACTGCAAGAATGAGAGCATGAATTTGATGGTATAATAAAAAAAGAGTACTAATTCATGAGAATAAGAATCTAGTGTAAAGTCATGTGTTCAACAATTCAGGTGGAAGGTTCAACGTCATTCATTTGATTGTGATATCAAGAAAGTCCCTCTTTACCTGTCATCAATCAGTATTATTTCACCATTTTCGTTAGTAAAAAAATAAAATAAAATAGAGACAAACAGTCATACATACAATTATAGTGTTATAAAAGGTATACAATTTAACAATTGAAAAGAAATTATACAATTTTATATAATACATTGGTAACAAGGCCATTATGATACAAAGTATCTAATTTATGAATCCAATAAGTCTCTTTTATAAGTCAGTTCATGTCTCCATGCACAATATCTATTAGCATGAAAGAAAAATCGAGTAGACAGTGATTATTGGTGTTAAAATGTGTAGAAATATTAGACGAAAACTGAGGATCTTTATAATTTTTAATATGAAAGCGGTGATTATTCTTTCTTTTAGAAACTTGTTGAAGTGTTTGCCCAACATATTGCATATTAGATTTTTTATAGGTTATCAAATAAACCACGTTAGTTGATACTCAGTGTTATAACGTAGGAAAAATGTCTTTTTTGTATTAGCGCTACTAAAAGAGCAACTTTCTCTTATGTTTGCACATTGAGAGCATCGATGTCTATTACATTTAGATGACGAGAATTGTCTTTTTTAATTATTTTCTGTATGTTTAGATCTAATTAAAAAAATCTTGCAAATTCTTCGGTCTCCTATAAGCAAGACTAGGTTTATTGTTGTAAAGTGATTTTACGCTGTTTTTATTTGATAAGTTTAGGAGACTCCAATATTTATTAATTATAAGACCTATATTAGGTAATGAAGGATTGTATTGTAAAAGGAACTATATTTTTCTCCATTGTACAAATTGCTGTATTTAAAGCCTCATGTTGAGTAAGATTACGGATTTTGTTCAGCGCAGAATCAATGATATGAATAATTTCTGTTTTGGAAATATGTTTTTAAATCATTCAACGAATTTTGTAATTGACAATCATCTGAAATAATGCGTCGGTATATTTTCGTCTGGCTATGTGGTATACCGTTTTTACATGACATTGGATGGCATGAAGAATATTCCACATATTGGTGGATATTAGTTTCTTTGACATGAATATTTGTAGAAATAGTGTTATCAATATGTTTAATTACATTTACATCTAAAAATGAAACATGCGATCTTGATGCAGTATAAGTAAATTTAATTGTCGGATGAAAATTATTTAGACGATTAATGAATTTCTCCAGTTCTTCAGTCGAATGGTTCCAGATCATAAATATGTCATCTAAAAATCTTAACCAGAAACTTTTCTTTTTGAAGAAAATCTTTTTCTAATTTACGCATGAAAAGAGAAGCGTATGAAGGAGCCACAGGACTAACCATTGCTGTACCCATTACTTGGATGTGATTTTTATTATTAATTGAAAATAATTTTTTTTCAGGATAAGTTTTATTATTTTACAAATATCTTCACTAGACAGTGGGCTGTTATTATGATTGTTATCAAGAAAATATTTACACGCTTCAATACCATCTGTAAGCGGAATGTTGGTATACAGTGATGCTACATCTAATGATACCAAGATTGAGTTATCAGATAGCTGTGGAATAGACTTCAACTTTTTGATGAAATCAGTAGTATCTTTAATGTATGAAGGAAGTGATTTCATCAAAGGTTGTAAAACACTATCAATAAATTTGGATAGATTTTCAGTATATGAATTACAACCTGATATAATTGGTCGCCCTGGATAATTTAAAGGTAAATTATGATCAGTATTTTTATGAGTTTTGGGTAATATGTAGAATTGAGGTGTGCGTATGTTAAGAGGGAAAGTATAATTTTTTTCATATATGGAAGTATTAGTTTTAGCAATCTCATTTATGCATGTTGAAATTTTTTATTCAATTTCCATTGACGGGTCTTCTTTAATATGTTGGTAGTATTTTTCTTCATTTAATTGACGTTCAACTTCTTTAACATCATCTTCTTGATTCATAATAATAATATTGTTTGATTTATCAGCCTTTTTAATCACTATAAAGACGTCATCCGTTTATTTCAAAACATTTTGTGCCTGAAGAAACATGTATTATATATGAAACTAGTTGCACGGAATTATCGGCGTTTGTGTTGTTTTTTTTATTATCCTAAATACCATTTTCGTTAGAAAACAGCGGAAACTATCATGCAGTAAAACTGCGACGTTGCTAGTTCTGCCACAGGAGTCTACAGTTATTGTGTAACCCCACCGTTTTTATTTCCTTTTGAAGGCATGCCATGTGCATGCCTTCCAGGTCAGTGTTTACGTTAGTTATTTTTTTTGCACGTGACTATTTATGTAAAATAAAGTAGTTCTCCTTACAGTTTATACAGAAATAAGAGAAATTGTGTCTGATCACATGATTATGTTCTGACGAATGGAAATTTTCCTTTCATTTATCAGCTGATGCAAGTTCAATTATTTGATCTGGGTAATTACGTGGTACATGCCATACTTATGCAAATCTCTATCCTTGATTATATGTTTTGGGGATACAAATTTTACATTTAGTTAATGATATAAAATCTATTGATACCTACAGGTGATCTGTGAGACACACAATAGGCTTAGTTTACTTGCAATATCTAAAATTGTTAAGATTAATTATAGTAACATCTTTTAATTTAGTATATTGTCATTTAACTTCCCTGTATACTGATTGGTATGTATTAGTTTCTCCAGCAATGGTCAACCCTCCCCATTCTCACGTTGCCTTTACCTGTATGATTTCTAGCGAATTTAGTTAGTTTTTTAGCCTTTAAATGGCCAAATATACTTCCTGAAATCTCATATATTCTTTGGATGAATGATCACTTTAATAGATGGACATTACTTAACATTTCTTAGTTTCGGAATGTTAAGTGAAATATAATTTCCTCTGCTAGAACTCTTGATGTAATTTTGAAGCTACCATATCTAGCACATTTTTAACTTCATTATCTTACATCGTACTGTTTCATAAGATTAAGTGAAACATGTGCTATCTATTCATGTTTAGTCTGTTATCTGGAACAAAATGGAAAGAGTTTTATCGCTTTTGAAGCTCTCCCGTAATCGGATGGTGATAGCAAGGTTTCATAAGGACATATAGAACGTACCTGGTATAAGTGACCAAAATTTAGCACCTCAAAGAGGTCTTCATGAGAGAGACGATCACCATTATTCAGTAAGGTAGAAACTCCTTGGAACTATATTTTTTTTACATTGCCGTCTTTTGAAGTTATCGACATTAAAACGTCATGCATTTTTGATATACAAATGGTACTGGTCATATAAAAATTTAAATTTGTATGCGCTGTTATTTCTGTTAGCAACTGGCTGAGTACCTGACATAATAAATGTTGAACATAGCATTTGTCATTGCTTTTTTAGTGCGTACACCTATATGCATTTGAACAGGCATTTTGCAATTTGCTGCACAAATCATTGCGAGCTATCTTGATTCACTACCCCAGGGAAAAATGCTATACCTTGTACAAACTCAAACTACCATTTGTTTTAAATTACATTCATTAGTAAACTCTTCTGTCTGAAATTTGTCAGTGTGAATTTTAGAACTTGCATGAAAATATAATTTTTCATTAACATTTAGTTTTCTAAATTTGACTGTTTATTTAAATTTCAAAGAAAATTTATCAATGCTTTTATTTTATAAACATTTTGCAGACATGATTTAGTTGTATTAGAATTGTTTATACTCCGTTGAAAAATTCCTATAATTAAGGAAGATATAGCAAATTAAGTTTTGGTTTCTCAAGAGCACTTTGGCTAAGTCCGCACCTGTTAAACACCAGCACTACACAATTTCTGACAGCCGTCACACACCTTATTTGCTATGGAGTTCAAAAAGACTTCATGTATGAAGTTCAAATGCGGGTGGCATGCAAATATTAAAGTTTAACTAAAACTGGCCATAAATAAATTGTCCTGATAGGAATCAGGTCACACTTAGTACTTCCGGATCTGTATCCATGAATATTGTACCAGACTATTTTAGAGCATTTTCCAATCTCCTTTTGATGGCGCTACAATATATTGATTTGGCCATTCTTAGCATTGATTTAAAGGTAATTGTTTATGCTTTAGAGTTTGAGCATTATGGTGTGATTGTCTGTGTGTGTAAACATTGAGTAATGAGGCATTGATGACTATCTAGTAGTAAAATCTATGCCCCAATATACAGTGCTTTGTCTATATTTCAGCCTCTCAGAAAATGCAGGACAAATTTTTCACTGAGTTCATTGTTGAAGGTACTTTAAAATAAGGAATGATTTATTATTATTTGGGAACAATGGAAAGTTCAGTACTGAAAATTAAATGTGAGGAATAAATAGTAAAATTAATTGTGACCCAATCCTGTATAAGCATGGTAAAAACGCTGGGCTCAGTATAATAACACCTGTAACATTCAGAGTTATGTTACTAGCAGGCGAGAAATATTGTATTTTTTTAAAATTCTAAAGTTTTGCCTCATTGTTCATTTTAAAAATTCTTCATTACATAATTTAGTAAAATAATCTGATGTTTAAAAAATATATTTGGTTTTTGTCATTTTTCTTTTCAAACGGCTATTATTTTCTTATTTTGCGAAATTTTGAGTGTGTTGGATTGTTTTAACTTGTGTTATAAATTTATATATTACTTGTAATTTTATTATACGATATACTGCTGAAAACTATTTTTGCTGCCAATTTCATGTGTGATAGTTAGTTTTAGAAGCAATGTACTTTCGAAGTTAGAAATCAAGATGATTCGATATTTAGTGTCAATCATTCAAAAATTTGTATTCATTTTAATTTATGCAAAACGACGAGATAATTATATAGAAATTTTATTTATATTTTGACTAATTTTGGTTCATGCAATATTTGGTCATTTACATAATATATTCAATACAGAAATTTTTGACCTTTATGAAATTTGTCAGTCTTGATTAGGTTTTGTACAAAATAAACGATCGCTTCTGGAATATTTAGAGCTCTTATTCGCTTCTTTACAGATATAGTTCAACCCTCGATATCTTTTGCACCAATGAAATGTGACATCTGTTACAAATGTTAAAGAAATGTTTTGCATTTTCCTAGAAAGCAGTCTGAGATTAAATAATTGTGTTATTCTTGTTGTTATTATCAAGATATCAATTTTAAAAGAAAGAAACGATAACAGTAACTTGTGTATAATATATTGAAATTTATAAGTTATTGAAAGACAAAAACCTGCAAATTTAAGAGAGTGCTATGATATTGATGTGGATTGTAAGAGAAGCATGGCCCAATCAATAATTCATATCCTGAATATAATAGGACATTGAAATGAATTCAGATTAAGCATTATCTTTGTTTCCAAAGCTTCGCTTGGTAATGGAAAAAGCCCAATTAATAGCCGAGTTCGATAGTTCAACAACAGATAAAAGCCACGAATAACGTGCTGTCTCACAATTTAATCAACAAAACCTTATTAATTTCGTTGTGATGCTGGGAACAAAGTAATGGATAATCAAGGAAATTAGTTTGAGAGTTCGTAATGTGAATGACCGCTTACTTAGGAAAATTACTTACCACACACTCACACTCTATATCCCCCTAAAATTGATATAAAGTTAAAGCTGTCCTTGACTAGCACGCAAGAAACACGCGTGACTTTTTAGATGCATTAGACAGACCTCTTTTAACCTTGAATGAAAATACTGATGATCAAGCAGCTTCCAGAATATAAAAAAGGCTTTGAGCTACTTTGGTCTCAGTGGGATTCCAAGCTCAGAAGAGTGTAGTGTCTATTTCTTACAGTAAGAAAATTATGCTTTATACTCGCTTTTAAAAGTTAAAGATTTTAAGGTAAGTTGTAGTATCCTTCTGAATTATTTTTATTTCATCAATATAATGTAATAGTGAGTTCTCTTTTTTTTACTATGAAATATTTTACTGATTTAATATTTTACTGAATTGATGTTCATTATATTTATAATATAATATTATTGAGTTTCCTTCTTCCACAATCATAATATAATGAAATATTTTACAGCTTCGATGTTCATTAGTATTTGTTTCAAATAATTACTAGGTTCATGTTATATTTTAATGGAGAATAAATATATATATTCTTTAAATAATAGGTATAACACTCACAGATCTTTTTCAGGTCGTTACCTTACATTAAATAAAATAAAATACATTTATTACAGTTATTGAATTTTAGGCTCTTTGAATATTTAAATCACTTGTATTCAAAAATGTAGAAAAATGAATGTACAAATGAAATAGTAGATTGTGGAAGAACTATTTAATAAGTATTGTAATATGTATTGTATGTAGTTTCAACATAAATAAATTTACATGTTGTATCTTTAGTTATATATATATATATATATATATATATATATATATATATATATATATATATATATATATATATATATATATATATATATATATATATATATATATATATATATATATATATATATATATATATATATATATATATATATATAACAACAACGCCGGACTTCTAACATCATAAAAAGTGGCGGAGAATCTTTTCTCTACATAATATTATTATTATACCCAAGCTGTGGTTTGTTACAATATTGAAATGGATTATCACCTGTCAACCGATCTAATGGATGTGTGATAGCTGTGTGGAGGACACTGCATCTTATTGTGAATCTGACCGGTTTGTTGATCAGCTTATTCGGGGATTTCCAAAAAGATTTAAATTTGTAAATGTAAATACATGTTGTTCAAAGGACACACCTAATCAGGTAAATATTTTTGTCAGGATGCATGCGTTTCATATTGTTGCCATTCGTAAAAGTCAATGGGTCTTTTTTGTGTTCATGATGCTGGTTTGTTTTGTTCGTTATCCTGAAATCAGAAGCAATAGTAACAGACATTTCAAAAAGACTGCAATCTTCGCAGAAGTAGTCTTGCATTATATATTTGGGATTACCATCATGTGAATAACATAACAATATCAATTCCTGCCAAACTGAAAATTGTAGTATATGAGGTGAAACCAGTAAACCAATCCAGTAATGTATTTGTTACTGTTTATTGATGCCCAAACTCCTCTGAGTAATTATATAAACTTTTGAACCAATGATGTAAGAGTAAATAAATAATATGACAGTTTAAATATGATCGAGGATTTCAATACTGAGGAATATAAAACGACTAAATTTAAAGACACGATGAATATTTATAAGATGTATAAAAATCCTACTCATAAAACAAAGGACAAATCACACTGATTGTCCATATCCGTGTCCGACATACATATTCATGTAGATTCTGGAGGCATTCACCGTAGAAATTCTGATCGTCATGTGGTATATTCAGTAAAGTAAAGGAACAAAATTAAGTAAAGCACTCGTGCGAATCTCAAATAATGTAATTTGAAAAATTAAGATCAACTAGGTTCAAGGGGGATTGATAATAAGTTTATTTTTGGACACAATAGTTTGATGATATACATATTGTATTCCTAGTCTTCAAGGAGTTGTTATTTCATATAACTGATCAGCATTTACCATAGGAAGAACGTGACATCATATCAAATTCTGAGAAGTGGATTTACGATGATATCTAAAGTGTTATGAGAACTATCAAATATCAAGTATTGCATCATCAGCTTACTTTTATTGTATTAATTTTTATTATCTGCTGCGTATGCGATAAAACTAAATGTCCATGATGCAGTTACTATACTGTAGCATATGATACAACAGTAATCTTTACGAATGATTAAAATATTTCATATCGAGAACAGTGAATGGGGCTTATGAAGAGCAACAGCTTTCAGTCAATTCGATACAATATCTTATTCTTTGGTGATTGAAAGGAAATAAATCAAAGCAGTTTTCAACTAAACAAATAAACAACAAAAAAAATCGAGTTTCATTACCTTCTAAACGTACGCGGTAGATTATCGTTAATGTATGTAGCCCAGAGAGTAAAAACTTTGTTGGAAATAATAATCTCAGAATCATGAGATCCTGAATCAAATGCATTTTAATAATCAACAAAAACTAGTTGACTGGGTATTTTGTATTTTAGGAACAGAGCAGTAAAGCTATATGTGCCACCTGTGTATCTGCCTTCAATTAATTATGTTGATGATTCTGGCCGTTTTCTTAAGGTTCATATATAACAGCATTATATAGTTCATATAATTGTAATTATCCTTCTAAATAATCACACTAGTATTTAGTTCATTATTGGGGCTGTTATGCATATTTAATTTATATTGTTCGTTATTTTTTCTCTATGGTTATATATTAAGTATAATTACATTTTAGACTTGAACCTGTCAAAAATCAAGTTCACTGTGTACTGGTGTCATGTGAAAAAAAAACAATAATCCTAATAACCTTTAACTTTCATCAGTTCTAATTTGGAAAATCGTCTATGGTAGGCAAAGTTACGATACATTAACATAACTAGCTACTGACAACATTATAGTTCAAACTTTGTTGAAACCGAATAGATTTCTATTCATGATATTCTTAAAAATTAATATTTCTATTTGTGGAAATATGAAGAGTGTTGTTTTTACTAGTACAATGATACGCTACATGGAAATCTTGTGGAATAGCATGTGAACTGATAAAACTACCACACTGATTGGTAAGTTCATAAATTTTCATTTGTTTAAAATAGTTGATAGAACTGGCTCAGTGGCCGTTTAACAAAGTTTAAAGAATGCAGGCCTGATATAACAAATTTCTAGTTATTGCTGTCTCTGTGGTGGTTTTTGGGAGTTTTGATATTCGTTTTTGTGCTCATCGGGAATTTATACTATCTTTTGCTCAGTATATTTTCAGGTCAGCATCATTAAATGTAGCTAATGGTATCTATTTCTTTTCACACGAAGTGTTTAAAATTAATTAGGTTCGTTTAACTACATTTAATGGCGTTGACCTGAAACTTTAGTGACTTAGGCATTCAGATTGGATAAAATTTACCATGCTGTTTGGAACGAACTATTGTTTCTAGCACAATACCAAATATCTCGACTTCGTGTCTCTGTTTCTATCTCTATAAAAATGTTTTATATGGTGTGTTCTCAACGTTTGAGAAACTTTAAGTTATTTTATGTTATTTATGTTATATATCTGTTGTTGTTGTTCGATTTTAGAAAAAAACCTTTGAGTCACAGCATAATATAACAAGGGTTTCTTTATTTAAAAATGTACTTCCCAGTGCGAGGACATCATAATTGAGACGACCTGACTGAGACAAAGACACTGAGACGGCCTGACTGAGACAAAAAGACTGAGATAAGAAATGTAAGGTTAACAAAAACAAAAAAATTCTCTGTCACACGTGTGAGAACATATTTTATGATGTCTCAATTCATAAATTACTATGTGAACAGACTTGAACAAAATTAGTGAAATCTGAAAGCAAGTTGAATAAATGAACCTGGTCGAATAATAAAAAGAAAAATATATGAAAACAATTTTGCTGGTAATATTATGACTATGAAAAATGAAAACGGTCCCTATGCAATAATAACTGACATTTTGAACAAAATAGGTAAATAATGACATTATTCGGTGTTGATGTTATTGCAAGTGTCCTTTATGTTCTTTAAATGGACACTGATTTTAGGGCAGGTAAAAGAGGTATTAAACAACAGTAACAAAAGAAACTCGATCGCTATAAAGATTTATTTGAAATATCTCCATGTTAACAAAAATGAACTTTAATGATATCTGTCAATGTAAACTTAAAGTACAATGCATATTATTTGGAGATACCGTATGACAAAACAAACATTAGCTGAGTGTTTAATACACTTAAAATATATAATACTTCAATTTTTAGCAAGTCAAAATAAAAAGTATACTAGAATGTGATAAGATTATTCAAGAGTCACACAATAAATCATATCTGAAGATCTTGATGTTGATTCCGACAAAACACAAGTACACCAATAAATATTCTTCCTCGTTATGAGTATTAGTAATCAGCTGTAGATGTATAAAGTATTAATTTCAGTCGTTTATGTATGTGATGTTATCCGCATTGTCCTGGTCTTCTGTTGGCTCTGAAAGGATGTGGATGAGGGGAAGGTCAATGCAAAAACAAAAAGGACAAAGACAAACTTAATTGACAAGACACACACAATTTAAGATCGAGAGTACAACTGCATTAGTATATTTGGTATATATTCTTTCAAACCATTCCATCAAAGTGAGGTTGCAGCTTTAATCTGAGTTAAAATAAAGCGCTAAATAAGTCATTTTGCTAAAATTTAATGTTTCTAATATTGCCGACTTTAAAATGTTATTTACCACAGAGCGCAAGTGAGTACTTCATTAGTTATTGTTATGGAAACATAGATATTAAAACAAATTTATTTTAATGATGAATACTGGAATCACACTGTTATTTGATTCACAACATGATATCTTGTTGGATATAAAAATCGCAGTTGTACGCCTATAGTACTTTTACAGTTGCCTCTTAAGTTTCCTTACTTTATCTTGTGTTCGGATAAGATCAGATAATAGAGTGAATCGGTAATTATGTAAGATGCATTGCTTTCGGATCCGATCAAAGGTATTGTTTTCTTACATTTAAAAAATCTCACAGTACTCTAAAAAGCTAAATTACTGATTATTTATATCTTTTACTGAACATAATTAAAAGCTGGCTCCATGGATAGTATGCCTTAATGATTGGAAATAAAATATGTGTGCGGTTTGATTATATTCTTGCAGATGATTTCTGACTGGTCAAAATGAGTTATAAATATAGAAAACACATCATGCTTCATGCTAGGTCTTTTAAAAATCAGAGCACCACAGATATGCACAAAAATCTTACAAGTGTATTAAACATTCTGAAAATGCTTTAATTGTTTAACTCAGTTTTAACTAAGATATATGATCAATCATAATTGTACACGTTAACATGTTAACTTTGTTTACAACTTAGAAAGTCCTAATATGAACAAACTTATATCTTTAAAGGAAACAGGAAAAAGAAACTTCGAAAGAAGGAAGCTGCAAAAAGCGTCAAAATGAGATCAACTGGTATGAAAAGTAATCAGCTTTAGTCCACCAAACGTTTATCTTTTGAAGTAGTTTCAAAATCAAAACAAACAAAAATCGAGACATGTTTGATCAGATGTTTTAAAAATGACTGGACACCAATTGTTTACAAGTATAACTGTGTATTTTTTTAATGCATACTGTTTACATGTTTCTAGCAGTTTACATTGACTTTTCTTAATGGGGCATTTTCAAGGATTTCTGATATACATGTTATCCTTTACAATAATGACCTTTTCTTTTTTATTGTGTTATTTCTTTTGGTATTTTGAATATGTGGTAGGTTTAAGAATGGGATTATATATATATATATATATATATATATATATATATATATATATATATATATATATATATATATATATATATATATATATATATATATATATATATATATATATTGCTATGTTATATTAGGTGCCGTAATCCAATATAGCTGTAACTCGTCCAACCTGGATGCAATATAACAAAGAAAAAGAGTAAACGTTATGCATTTTTTAAATTAAAGGGTAACCAAATGATATCTCCATTCATAAGCATTTAATCCTGTTGTATAAAGTGTATATAATGAATTAAACGTATAGACTCTCTAAATAAAAACAAATATGTTTAATTTAGGGTGAACTGACTAACAGAAGGAGAATAATAAGTACTTTTTTACGTAAATCTTTGGCATTATAGTAATATTTCTACTTACTTTGTAGAACCACCACCTTTTCTTTGTATCCTCTACTGAAGTTTTTGGTTCTACAGATATATTTGCCGTAGTCTCCGATTCCTAGATGACCTTTCCGGATGACCATGGACAAAAACTGAACATGGAAGTCCTTCACCAAATCTCTATCCGAGGAAATATTATATTTCAGGCCTTCACGGATTTCCTGTCCGTTATTTTCAAACACCCATTCTAATTTGCCTTCCATAGGAAATGCCTCTACCGCGCAGTGCAACTTTACTTCCTGTTCCTCTGTAGCGGTTATTGTGTCTTGGAAAACTTCAACGTTTGGTCCAACTTATTAAAAGACATAAACAGTTCGGAATTCTAACAAAAAATTTAGGGGAAAAACAAAAGATTTTGTTGGACATTATTAATTGTCATTCTATTTGCTTTACCAGATATCTTGTTCTCGGTCATCGTGCCAATTAGATAAGTTACCACGTTAGTAAAGAATTAATGCAATCTCTATTCCAAATGCAATTGCATGAATCGTATTTGATTAATCCGAGCACACAAATAAATCCAAGTTGACACATGCACATTTTGTTGGGATATAAATTAATCTAATGATGTAAGCAAAAGTTCTAAAATCGTGAATGAACCCAGCGTAACAAATAAAAAACTGAACAATGTATACTTCATAAAAAACTGTAAGAGTTTTTTTATTCGTCAGAGACAATCCTCCATTTGACACCAAACATTCCATTCTGATTTTGTCAAGCATCTAAATTATGCTATTAAAACGCCTTTTTAAATACACGTTTAAAGAAGAGTAGACGATACACGTTTAAAGAAGAGTAGACGAGAGAGAGAGAGAGAGAGAGAGAGAGAGAGAGAGAGAGAGAGAGAGAGAGAGAGAGAGAGAGAGAGAGAGAGAGAGAGAGAGAGAGAGAGAGAGAGAGAGAGAGAGAGTTAGTTCTTGGCAAGGAAGGATAATTACACTTGACATGTACTCGAATCTCCTTACGATTAGTTGCAACAATATTTGAAGCCACACATACGTATATGTTGTCGTAGTAACGTGTGATATTATGAAGTACAAGTCTGGCTCCTTCCGCTCCGCTATCTAAAAAAAATAAGAAAATTAAAGAAAATTAAATGAAAATATAAATGTGTGTTTGTTTTCACACAGATGTTTGAGCCAAACTTTCAACACAAATATTATTCTCTTCACACGAGGAAACTGGTCCTGATAACACTTATGTTGCCTTCTACATTTAAAAACCCGTTTTTATTTCTATATCTGCTTTTGTTACTATATTTTCCAAAGTATTGGTACAATCCACCTTTTATTCATTTCCTAAATTAGGCATTGAATGACGTGTATTCCTCGCTAATATGCAAGGTGTTCTCTTGCATTGAAACACTGATCGTCAATTGCTGAAAATTCTAAGGTTGAACTCTGACTAACCCTAAATTTTTACGTCAAGAATGCAATTCTTTTGATAATTTAAATGAAGACCCATTTTTAACGAAAACAGTAAAAATTTAAGATGGTCTCTGGATGTTGATTTTTGCAATTGTAATTTTAGACAAAAATGACGTCACATCTCATTAACATGCAGAAAGGAGAAAAAAGCCTAAAATATCACAGGGTACAACTGATCTCTTTTACCATCTGTGAAGGGCCTACACTACATTATGATTTTAGCCATATTTTTACTATTATTATTATTATTATTATTATTATTATTATTATTATTATTATTATTATTATTATTATTATTATTATTATTATTATTATTATTATTATTATTTTTATTATTATTTTTAATATTAATATTATTTTTATTATTATTATTATTATTATTATTATTATTATTATTATTATTATTATTATTATTATTATTATTATTATTAATGAACTTCACCCGTTTGTATCTTTAATCATTTAACCATCGTCATTGCTGCCTGGGGAAGAGGAGATGGATATCTAACTTTCACTAAAATCAACTTCCAACCAAAAGCGAGCCTGGGTGGGACTTTTACAATAATTTAAATAAATATTGGAAGCACCCAACCTCCAATCCCCCACAGACGAAACCTCAAAGTGGTGGCAACCATTAATACTTATATAGTTTTCATCTATAAGTGCAGGACCGATGTACCCATCCATCTCAGAGAAGATCGTTGTAACTGAACGGTCGGATCTACAAGCTTCACAGACTGGTTGTACAGGCCATATGTGATGTTATGCTTTCAAAATAGGGTGACTACATATGATTTTTCAACAAAGACTTTTAACTGCGTTGCGACTTAACTTTCCATTGTGACGCTGCAGATTTTATCAGGATTATAAATGTTCAATGACAAATCGTTAGAACTACCGCGACGGACAGGCCATTGTTAATGAGGCTGTGTTGTCCATCACTGACACGGAATTCTAATTCGTTGATTGTTCTGCATTGCAGGTATTTAATCTGTGAATTAGAATATTATACGGTCGTGGCAACGGCAAATTCGGGACAGAATGCAGGAGCAACTCATAGCGTCGTAGAGGCAGTGTTATCGGCAATATCGTCTTTCGTGTAATGCTGGTTAAGACTGATAAAAAGGGCATTTCGTACGCAAATCTACTTACTAGTCATAACTGCAACAAGGAGTTACTCCTCATCATTTAGATCCATGAGGGATCGCAAGCCAGTGCTAAAGCGTAAATTAACAATAACTTTATTCTCCTTCATGATCAGCTATCATTATAAACTCTTAGTGACATATCTGAAAATCTCCAGTTACAAGGCCTTCAAGCCATTACCGTATCCCAGGTAACCGCCAATTCCTCCTCACCTCTTGACCCAGCACTTGTCAGTGTAGTATTGCAGGGAACTTCTTTCCCATTTTGGTCACCGCTAGCGGAATACCCATGATGCAAGAATCAATTCGCTTCATTGCGGATAATAAATACCAAGCCGGATAAAACCGTGTAGGATGGAAAGGATTTCACGGTTGAAACTTTGTGGATTGACACGACTTGAAAAATTCCCATCACAATGTCGGGTGTGTTTGAACACCACTGACTCGCCTAGTTTAAGTCTGAGGACACGGTTGACAAACATGGAGCAAACCCAATTTCCCCTGCTTGGTGAGCTCTAATGAGCTGCAACATTTCGGTAGGGGATCACCTCATAGCAAAGACCCTCTATGCGCACCATGTGTCTGTTGCAAGTGTGTTATTAGACGCTCTACATCTTAGCTGAAATGAGTGCCAAGTAGCCCAACAAATATGCCTGACGCGCTTAAAAAGACATGATTAGTATGGAATATTATTACTCATTTCAGATCGCCTACTGGCCAGAATGTGCATCGTTAAGGTACTCCCCATGAGTATTGCTGCACTGTGTCTTCCATGGCACAACTACTAGCGGACGCTTGCAGGTATCCAGACCACATCTTGTTGAGAGGCTCGTTTTTCGCGTTCTATGACACTTTGTGAGGGTAAAAATTGAGCCCGCTCAAGGTTAACTGGCATCAAGCCCTTTTCCTATGTCCACCATATCACTCCATTCGCCGAGCAGTTTTGCAAAATAGTAGTTCATTTCGGCCTCCTTTGGCCCTTTTTGAGCGCATCTGAGTCATCCCACTCACATTCTATTCGAAGCTGTTTCTGATGTTAAAAGGTGTGTGTGTGTGGAGAGAGAGAGAGAGAGAGAGAGAGAGAGAGAGAGAGAGAGAGAGAGAGAGAGAGAGAGAGAGAGAGAGAGAGAGAGAGAGAGAGAGAGAGAGAGAGAGAGAAAGTCTCTGTCCAACGCGTTTACCCGAACCTCTTGAAGAGGCCCATATCTTCAAAGCGGTAAAGATCCTAACAGTCTGTGCGTATGATAACTGTGGAATCATCCAAGACGGAATGAGGCGAGAAGCTGGACGGTGTCCTTCTGAGAGCTTATTATATAACTGGTCAACGAAAAACGTCACTCGGTATGGGGACCACGGGTGGCAGATTGATATAAGGCGCTTGCTTTTAAAGATCACTTACACATCTCACTTTTGTCCACGTGTGTTCCAGTCTCGATTAGACTAAACTGTGTGAGAAAGTTGGCAAGTAGTTTCCCATGGGGCATTGTTTTTATTTCCGGGGATTTCTCCAGCAATATACTGGCCGCCATGTAGCACGTACTCAAATGACATTAAACCCCATAAAGTAAAATTAACCCACTCAGTATGTATCTTGCGCTGACACTCCATGTAGACCTCCATGGGGTAATTGTAGATCTGCACCCAAGTGGATTTCTTGTGTGGATGAAGCCGGTCAAAGTGGGAAAACAACAGCAGGGTGAGTAGCTCTAACATGTTCTGATGACAGGCCATGACCACATTAGTGAGTATGACCTTAGCTTGTCCTCTAAACTAATTCTGAATTTAGTGGAGCTTGATCATTAGATTATTTGATTTTCCAAACACCTAAATCTGCCTTGGCGATTATCGAGGTGCTAAAATCAGAACTGGTATTTTTAAGTTTTTTGGGGAAGGGGGAATCTTAGTCAAAATATCTTTTGAAATATAGTCAATGCTTATGTAGTCCTATCATTCGACCTGCTAATTTAGTCCTAGCAATGCAACCTCTTATGTAGTCCTAGCATTCGACATGCTAATTTAGTCCTAGCATTAGACCTGCTAATTTAGTCCTAGCAATGCGACCTCTTATGTAGTCTTGGCATTCGACATGCTAATTTAGTCCTAGCAATGCGACCGGCTTATGTAGTCCTAGCATTCGACCTGCTAATATAGTCCTAGCAGTACGACTGGCTTATGTAGTTTTAGCGATGCGACCTCTTATGAAGTTCTAGCATTCGACCTGCTAATTTAATCATAGCAATGCGACCGGCTTATATAGTCCTAGCGATGCGACCTCTTATGTAGTCCTAGCATTCGACCTGTTAATTTAGTCCTAGCAATGCGACCTCTTATGTAGTCCCTGCAGATACTTTACTTCATCCACCGTGGGTATCAGTATAACTGTGCAGAGATAAATTTTTAAATAATAATTAATCTCCAGAGTGAAATACGTTTTGTTAGGTATATATCTACAGATAGCATCTTATATAAGCATCAGCTCTTCAAGCACAAGTTCAAACTGTCTTTTGGTTCCCTTTTTCGTAAAATAAACTTAATTGGAATATGCAAGGCATTACACACCACGTGTGTAATTTGAATATCAACTCCCGCACCCTACACTTCCCATACCCTAAGGCGTAAAAAATCATGTACGTATGGGTGGGGTGGGGTGTATAAAATGCCCGTTTAAATCTCGCCTCTACGTCTGACAAAGGTGTGTTATCTTGCTGAATAATCAAATAGTAAATCATGTCTCTTCTCCAGCAAATTCACCAATAATGAAATAAAAGTATAGTTTCGAAATGTGTGTCTTTGTTTAATACAAAACTATTCAGCACGGTTACCCACCATGCTCTATTCCCTCTACTTGATGTGGCGATTTCCAGTACCAGCGTACAGACGGAGTCGGGAAACCAGTCACATTGCACCACAAGATACCCGTGTCTCCTTCTTCAAAGGTCATATCATGCGTCTCGTGTATCATGGGTGGACCTGCAAGATAAATAAATAAAATTAAGATACATGCTTAAATGAAACTGGATCAGTGTAATTTTTATGCTTTCAGCATCACACTTTGAAACATAAAATATATCTACTGGGATGCATACATATCGTAGCTTCTATTTCAATTTTTGGTCATTCATATATGTGTTTCTACAGTGTACAGAAACATTTACGGTACGTCAAATTCCACAAACATGCAAGCACAGAGAGAGAGAGAGAGAGAGAGAGAGAGAGAGAGAGAGAGAGAGAGAGAGAGAGAGAGAGAGAGAGAGAGAGAGAGAGAGAGAGAGAGAGGATGCTCACATTTAATCAAAAAATATACCTAAACATTGATGTTCTGCACCTATTTTAGTAGTCCCCTCCCCAATGGAAGAAGTTAGGTCATTTTCAACAAAAACAAATTGCTTTTCGACCCAACATGTGTGGCTTCCAACACACACACACACACACACACACACACACACACACACACACACACACACACTCTCTCTCTCTCACACACACACACAGAGTAAAATACACACTGTCAAACACACACACTGAGAAGAAAATGTATATTTACCTTTCACCACGAGAACGACCTGCGCCATGACTTGTTTTCCAACTTTACATGTGTATTCTCCAGAGTCTTCCACGTGTACACGCTTTATATCGATGTTCCATTCTCCTTCGTGCTGTTGGTTGATACTCAATCGCATATTGTATGAGTACTTGCCAATGCTTAGGATCGTATCTGGGGTCTTATACCATTGAACCTGTTGTCAGAATAGGAAATGCAAAGAAGATCTGAGTATTCAGGTATATTCTGAGATATATGACACGAATTCAACATTATCTTTTTGCACTGAAATTTCTTATAAACTTAATTAGACATTAGCATAAATTAAAGATTTTAATTCTAACATCACGACAATTTCTCACTGAATCAATTACTTGCAATATAGTGAAAAGAAACGAGGCTGCTGTAAAGATGAATAGGTTAGGCATAACCTCCTTGACATTTATAACGCCATGACACTAAGGGTCGATCAAAATATGGCTCGGCTATTTCCATCAAATTGAGAAATACCCTCGGATGTAACTGTAATACCCATACATTTGCTGTTTTGAATGAATCTCTTCTGAAGGAATGCACTACGTATGTTACAAAAGAAAAGGACGACAATATTCCCATTGTGACTTTGTCTCATTTTGCCACCATATTATGAACAAGTTCTCAAAAGCGGCTAATTATGTCCCATATTATTTACTCAGCTAGACGGAAAGGGCTAGGTTGTTCCGATTGACATTGTATTTCTTAAAGGATGATAATTGCATTTAATATCACTATTTAATGTAACATTACATTCGATATTCGCATGAAGCTACCGATTAGAAAATGGCGAGCATTATTTAAACACGAACAGTCATCCTTATGAGCATATGAATAAAATGAAAAACAAAATCTGCAATATCGTATCCGCCACCTCCGCTCCAGCCTGGACGAAATGTGCATTGAGCACATGGGGAAAAGCATAATGTTCATTGACGCCAAGTTGGTTACTTAACCCTTATTCCTTATTCCCGATTGAATAAGGAATAATTAATCGGGAGTAAGGAATAAGGAATAAGTAACCAACTTGATTTCAGTATAATGTTCTTGGTTAAATCTGATTCCGGGTTTCCTTTAACTTGGTGATTTACACAAGGAGGCTATGTAGGTGCGAGGCAATAGGAGGAATGTGCCTTGCTGAGGAAATTGAAAACTGCACCATTGTTGTTAAATCAAAAGAAGGACACCGGGTACGTGTTATGACATAAAGTCTTTCAATATTATAACGTTGCAGAATGGTTATATTTTAACTGAACCTTCGTGTGTGTGTGTGTGGAGAGAGAGAGAGAGAGAGAGAGAGAGAGAGAGAGAGAGAGAGAGAGAGAGAGAGAGAGAGAGAGAGAGAGAGAGAGAGAGAGAGAGAGAGAGAGAGAGAGAGAGAGAGATGAGCGTTTCAAGCTGCTGCGATAGGAAATTGAAGAGGAATCAGCTTCCACATCACGTATATTAACTTTAATGCAGTAATTACAACCTGGCATATTCCCGTACACCCTGTTTTTTCAACATATTTTCTCACACATATAAATAACCCACGGTTTCGTCTATATGAACCACTGGACTTAATCCATTATGAAATCGGGGTGGCGTAGCTGATACCTAGCTTGAGGTGTACTGTAAATCACACATGTATTTCGTGCCTGCTGCTGGAGGAAACAAACAATAACTAATAATTAAGATCTTTCGTTCCTTAAGAAGCTAATGATCGCTACACTTACCATATCATTCGGACCTTCTTTGATGTAGGTTGACTCTAACTTAGTACATTAACGCCGAATGTAATGTCACTGAATATATACCCATCCAGCCGAGCCGCCGTTTGCCAGCAAAACAGGCAAACTTGAGTGGTTCAGCTTTCTTTACCTGTGTGTTTATGTTGTCATCAATGTTGTTGTTGTTGTTGTTGGGCTTAACGCCATTTTTCAGCACACGATTCATGGCGGCCAGTATTAATGGTGGAGGAAGAAACCGGGAAATCACCGGAAAGAACCACCGACCCACGAGAAGCTACTGGCAAGCTTTCTCACATATCCACATTCGCCGAATCCTAGACTCGAACCCACGCAGACAGAGGTGAGATGGCAGTGATTTGTAACGGACAGCGCTTTAGACCACTCGGCCACTTGGGGCCCCTTGTCATCAATGAAAATCCCTTATATACAAATAGACATTGGAGTAAGTTTGACTTTGATGTTGACCAAAGTTGGTCATTTAAGTGATTTGGATTGACATAAGAAGTCTCTGACTATTATTGTGGAATTCGAAACAAAAGTTCACGGGAAAAATTCTCTTTTTCCGATTTATATTTTAATAATTTTATATGAAGAAGTAAATATTTCTTCATCTATAAAACACATTCTTCTTGTTTTGATTTTTCTTCTTTTTATTTTCAACTTGCTAATTGAAGTTTGTCATTGTAACTGATTTTCATTCGAGAAAATTGATTGGCGTATAGTTTTGTGGAATTTTTCTTTTCTGATTTACAAAGGATAATATTCAAACAATATTCAAACAAGGAAAACATTCATTAAAACACAAAGCAAATACCATTATAACAACTTAATGTTGATGTTTTTGCGTTTATCGTTGCATGACCTATAATTTGCCGAATCACAACTTCTTTCAAGTGATATTTACTGCACATTTCTGTAGCTGACAGTTTATACCACCATGCACAAGAAAACAATTAACATTTAAGCGACTTCTACGGACAATTATCACATGAGTTCAGCGATACGAGGTTCATCAGACGCGTTCAAATCGTTTGTTTTAAAAATGCTTATTTTCTCAGATATGTTTTGTTAAAAGAAATAGAGTCTGCCCGTTCAGGCCAGCAGGCTGTGTTGGTGCCTGGTTGAGTCTTTGGGAGTACACTTACTTCCCATTTCCTCGGAATTATAATGTTATCTACATGCAATATTTTACAATATTGCAGCTTTCTTGAGCTGAACATTATTAGTCACATGTTTGTTTACCTTGATGTTTTGAATGTTATGACCGTCTAGAACTGCAAAGAGGTACTAGACAGGTCGATCTAGGCACGCGGCATTAGGATTACATTCATTACACTTCAGCAGACTAACATGTAATAAAATGATTACTTCATATAACTTAAATAATTTTAATTGGAGAAAGAATTACACAAAAGTTTCTCTAAGCTGTCTATTTTTGATTTGTTTCTATAAACAGCGCGCTAGTTTGAGGAGTTATTCCCCTTGACAATCTTTCTCTTCAATAACCCACGTTCATTCCCCCCTCCCAAAAAAAACCCTTAGGAAATCTTCCCGAGGAATCAATGAATCAGCTATTTGTAACTAATATATATTTCTTCCTTTGGAAATAATTTTCAATGATAATAAATAATAAACACCACTTTACCTACCGTCCATATATAATACAATTATGTCAAATATTAAATCATTCATAATCTGTTTACATTTAATTTCGGAGAGGATTTTTTTCCCGCAATTTTCTTTTATCCATTTGTGTATTAAAAGTCGTCATATGACGTGCTTACATTTATTTGATATGTTTGCTGATCCGCCAGCACCAAAGGCCGACAATGTTTAAATTGTGATTTTATCTCCATCATATTGCTCCAGGTGAACGAAAGTAATTCAGAATATTGTTCACAATGACAATCTATTGACCACTTGACGTGAAAGGCCGAGGATGTCCCCATAGCCGTTTGTAAAGCTATGTCACATGATCAAGTAATAATGCTATTGGTTACACCCCGCTTTATCCAATTATATCCTAAAGTTTTGATTGTTGGGTAATACAGTTGTATGATCTAGTAAACCTCATACTGACCGACGCGAAGAGAATGTCACTATCGTAGGTTTACTGGTTCATTAAATTTATATAAAAGAACAAATATTTATAATTGTTTTATTACATAATTTAGAGAAAAATATGACAATTTATTTTCCTTTAGAGTTGTATAAATGCAAAACGCTATGAACTTAAGGTTATAAAGTCACGTAGATGTCAATGACGTCATGAGCAATTTATATAAAGCATGACCATGCAACATGAAGACATATCACATATCATGCAACGTTGAGAAATCCAGAGAGAAAACTTCTCTCGCTGATACTATGTGATAAAATAATTAGCGCACTACGTTATTGATATAATGTTTCTTACACTCATTTCACATTTATTTGCATTTATTTAAAAAGAAAATAAGTAATCACCTCACAAGAAATAAATAAAGGAAACCGTACACACACAAAAACAACAGAAAACGAGCAACTAAAGTAATGGTATAATGAAAAAAGGTGCATAAACATTATACCGTATTACTAACGCCTTCATTCGACACTTTACATGGCAAAGTCGCAGGTTTGTTGATTTCGGCGTTAACTTCGACCACTTCGCATGCTACACAACCGAAGACGGACCCTGAAATTGATAAGTCACTTTTATAATGAACTATTTGGCAATCTTAATCCAATATTTACATTTGTGGGTTGCGGTAGCTTAGCTGGTAGTGTGTGGCAGACTCGTAATCGCGTGTTTGATATCTGACCGTGGTCGGTTGCCTCATTATGTCCTTAGGAAAGGTAATTAACTCTTATTTCCTCTTCATGTTGTAACCAAAGATGTCTTAAAAAAGTCGCTAAACCCCGTAAAACCCTAACAAATCAATGCCTTCCTTGACTGATGTATGTTCAGATGTTCAGATGTATATTCTATAAACGAAAATCAAAAGAATTTTTACAAGAAAAATGAAATAAATACTGCATTAAAAGTTCGAAGTTCGACAAAATCAGTAGTGATTCGTTTCTGCCTCAAAAATCAGTTGTTAGTTTTGTATAAATATAAATGGAACTAATATGTATGTATGTATGTATGTATGTATGTATGTATGTATGTATGTATGTATGTATGTATGTATGTATGTATGTATGTATGTATGTATGTATGTATGTATGTATGTATGTATGTATGTATGTATGTATGTATGTATGTATGTATGTATGTATGTATGTACGCATGTATGTACGTACGTATGTATGTATGTATGTATGTATGTATGTATGTATGTATGTATGTATGTATGTATGTATGTATGTATGTATGTATGTATGTATGTATGTATGTATGTATGTATGTATGTATGTATGTATGTATGTATGTATGTATGTATGTATGTATGTCCATTGCAATAATGCGTTAAGATGCAAAGCATTCATGTAATTCTTTCTAACTGCTGTTGTATAACTGATAATTTCTATTAGGTAAACGATGTTCATATTTATTATTGTCACTTAATTTCCAAGAATTTTGAAAATAAATATCTCTTCAAATTAATAAAAAATAACTTTGGTTTTGTGGATGCAAGGGATTGTGTTATTGATACAGTCATGTATATTTTGTTGTCAGAAAGGGAAGAAAAAAACAGATCCCTATTAGATGTTATTACTTACCGATAAGAAAACAAGCGAAGGTAGACATCATCTGCAGAAAAAAAATTGGCTTCGTTCTCATTACAACTCCTGTGGAAACACACATAGCAAACGTTGATATAGCATCAAAATTATTTAGCTATGATAAAGAGTGCACACAAAACACTCTACAATTAACAAGGTAAAGGGTTTGATAGTTCACATTTTGTATTGTACATAATTTTCATTTCATTGGCCAGATTCCAATTAAACGTTTTGTATATCTTTTATATTTTTATTTTTTTTGTTGTTTTTTTTTTGTTTTGTTATTTCACCTGAGCTTTTCAACACAGGAACATGGGTGTAAGTCATGGTGTTAATACATACACTATCAACGGATTTTATTAACTGAGTCTAATGTTCCTGACTTGTTTTGTTTCGCTGTCAAAATAGAGCGGGGGTGAAGATGGTTAATATATATTTGTTCAGTGTCCACGTGCCAAGATCTACCTATCTGATATTCGTCTTCAGTTCAGTCTTGTTATTTTTTAATTTCAGTGGAACATGCAAGAGGCCACACCAGGGATTGTGAGGATTAAGGAAAAATCGGAAGCTTGAAGATTATATTCATAGATAAAGGAAACAATGTACTGATTTTAGGGAAAATTGTAATGGATGGACATTACATTGTCTATTTATAGTGGAGCTGAGAGGAATACGCTGAGCACGTATCTATTCTTTTATCAAGATAATCAGTTCACATATTTATGAGAGAGCAATCATACGTTCCTGGCTGTCAATATTCACCTGGTGAACAAAGACCAGAATCACTAATACAAGTCACTCGAGTACTATCATACATGCTTGCCGACAAAATTACCATGCCATATAAGAATGTCTAACACTAAACTGTATTAATTTCAAGGCAGCTTTTGTTATTGTCATATATAACATTTCCCAGGCCAAATCTTGAGAATGATTCCATACCTAAAGGAAATATTGCTGTTTTACACTTCCTGATTTAAACTGACATATTATATTACTATATCTCTTGGCAATTTGCATTCATGCTACTATCAGGTAAGTGGCTTCACTAGGGTTGGTGTCACCTTGTGAGGTAACTCATGGCGTTACCATTAATAATCACCTTCCTGCACAAGAATTCAAAAATTTTATAGACAGTCATTTTGGTGTGTGTCACCTCCTCTGATGATGTCACCCGGTGAGATTCTCAACCCCCACTCACCCTAGTGACGCCACTGTATACAGTTAATGTAGAAAAAGGAAAAGGCTTTGGATTCGGTTTTCCGCTCGATGGCTTAGTATCACTGGCATGCGCCTTTTCTAACATACCACTTTATTATCATTGCGCGGAGATGGGGTGGGCAAAACTACTCATCAGTAACCTAAGGTATTTACCTTTTGAAGTTCAATATTTTGCTACATTTATTTTCTACGTTGAATATGTACTTCATTATGGTGATCATTATCGTTTTTAAAAAACCCCAACAGACTTTCCATCGTTTTCCTGTTGCTTCCTTACCAGTTGGCTTATTATTACTACTTATTATTTAGTTGGATCAATAATGTCACTAAAACCAAGTGGAAGATTCTTTGTCTTGATCAACTTTGGATTGTTTGAGTTTGCGGTTCGCATTCTTCAATCGCACAGACATCATGACTGCCAATTAGGGACTTCTTACAGGTTTTAAGACAAATGTTTCAGTTCTTTATGATGTAAATCAATGGCAGAAAGTTTAAAAGGCACTCGGTGGACATACGGGAAATCCTATGCTAAATCAGTTCATAGGTTTAACATGGGAATAACACATGGCGATCAAAAGTATCTTAGGGTCAAAAGTGTTAATAGGGCCAAAGGCAACAGTATCACAAGTGGCTGACATCAGTCAGACGGGAACTTAGTAACAGTGCTCGAGTTGATCTCAATGTGCGACATTTCTAGGAAGGTACGGAAAATTCTGTTAAATGTGTATATCCTCAAAAGGATTTATGTGGACAAATGGATATATTGGGTTAAGTGGATTTATGGGGTCAAATAGGTTTATAGTGTTAACTGGGTTCATGGAGTCACATTGGAAAGGTAATGGGTAAGAGCTTTTAAGTTTAGTTGTTCCCATAAACAAACAATCACACAATCCAAAACATCTGGTGTAGACATCACATACACACACACACACACACACACACACACACACACACACACACACACACACACACATACATACATACACACACACACGCAAAAACACACACCAAACAGGAAGGGTTTAAACAAACTATTTCTAATATCACAAATATTATCTTCTATCTATCGTACCTCAAAAATCTACTTTCCATTACAAAATCTACAGCATCCAACACCTCATACACACAGAAACAATCCAATACACATTGTGTTAGTGTATAATGTAAGAGAAGAAGATGAAATCTCACAAATGTAAAGTCATATACCAACTATACCATCCAAAATACCATACTCACACAATCCAAAACGTCTTAAGTTAGCTTAGAGTGTAAAAGGAGATGAAATCTCAAACATTGTATCCATCAAACAACAAACATAATATCCATTGCATCGTCTACACCATTCAACACCCCTATAGACTACCTAAAACACATTGAGCTGTGTTAGAGTGTAAGAGAAGAAGATGAAATCTAACAAACGTACTATCACATCACAAACATACTAGACGGACGAGGCGGAATCTAGGGAGTGAAAATATTGTTACTTTCCAACAAGACATCCTGAAATGTTGACGAACACAAAATTGTGCAAACAGTACACGCATTACCACCAAACAAGGACATTCCTGTGAAATGACTACTTTAGTACAGTACATTCAGATTCCTCCTCTGGAGATGAAAAATCACCGGATTTACAAAGGGTTTGTCAAGAAAACAAAGGAAACAAAAAGTCAAAATCATATAACTTTTTTTTTTAAACACTCATATTTTTCAGATTATACAAAGATTGATTTTTGGCGGAGACTATTTCAGTCACAAATATAAACAAGGTTATTGACCACGGCTCTGCGACGACGAATAAACAAAACCGATTCTTGGAGGACACTATTTCTATCACCAAATCAGTATTAGTAACGTCCTAACAAATTCCATGGAAGGAAGGATGGTATTCAGACCTTCTAAGATTACCAAACTTTTTAACATTTGTTTCCATTTACTTTGTACGACATGCAGTGTGTGTAATTGACTACATTTCTGGAATTTTGTTTGTCAGCAGTCTATTTACAAACAGTTCATGCATAAACATCTAGATAATTTCAACCTTATATGTACAGTTTCTGAAAAGACAACGTGGCATTTTTAATTTTACATTTATGAACAGTACCTGCAAAAACATGATGACCAATACACCTTTACAGGTGCAAAGGAGACTCATTATTTTAAATGCGTTGCGGATTAATAGAAAACGATTCGTGATTCATTGTCTACTTTGGATGATTATGTATATGCAGCCTGTTGGTTACCTGAACGTATGAAAATATGTAACTGACTGGAAAAGTACTGGCTTCGATGCTTGGACACGAGAGTGGCTGATTATGCCAAAGATTTGTGTAACTGATCCAAGTAATAGAACGGACATAAAACACAAAATGAACAATGACATTTTTACAACCCGTGTTAGTAACAATGGTAGAAGAAATCGACACGAGGAAAACAAAATTCAGGAAAGCAGTAACAATTGAAAAGCCATTTTTGGAGGAAATATTAGCGACAGTGTTTGTCGTAGAGACTCAAAGAACATTGATGCATGTCCTTAGAAATTATAGGGTACACTTAAATCGTAAATGTTATGTAATGATTTGTTTGATGTCCACTTTGGCCGTTTTAATTTGCATTTTATTGATATAATTTTTATTTGGCTGTTACATGTTTTTGTATTTGTGCACTAAATAAACGTGTCCTGAAAGTATAACATATCTTGCCTTGGCAATGATATTCTCAATATTCTAAACACCTTCGCTATGGTTATATCTTCCTCTTCTACATCTTCATTTGCTCTCAAAGTCATTGACGAAAAGTTAGATCGTCTAAGTTGGGAGGACCTGTATTTTAGCCATTCCTTTCACGTGTAGATTGCTGGACCGAATGGTTTAGGCAGAGCCGAATTTGTCAAGCGTTTGATCAAGTATAAAACCTATTAGATCGATCGTTTGCCACAACGCATTGTGTGGTGTTACAAATAGTGTCACTCATATAACAATCTCCATCAAGAATGTCAAGAAGAATCCAACGTCTTTGTGGAAGCTTTTCCTCGTAAAGACCTCGCGATAGTCTCTGACAAGAGTCAAACACATCTGGTCATATCCGATTACATGCTAGCAGAAGACAAGGAAGAAATTAAATTTGGTTTACACGCAAAGGCATCATCGTAATGATAGTTCCATTTTCATTACCCAAAATTTGTTTTTACAACGAAAAGCCCATCGTACCATTAGTCTCAATGCTTATTACCTGGTCTTGTTTAATAGTCCCATAGATAAATCTCAAGTGCAAATGTTAGCCAAACAGAACTTCTTCGCTGATTTATGCATATGACGATGTTGATTCCAACTCGCCCATCCATCAGGAACATGGGTGACGTCATAACGTTATTGTCCGATCACACCCGACGTCTCATATTGCAATACTGAATTACGAGGAGCTTGGACGATTTTTTACTCACCCTCTTTAAAAGTTACATGGTTCTTTATTGCCCCCGGAATACGATGCAATAAATTAGCATATGGTGCATGCATAAACTCGTACTGGAGTGTGGCACGAATTCAATCTCGTACGATAAATTAGGAATCCCACTTTGTGGAAATTAATCCATTGTACATGTCATCTTGGCGAAAGCGATCTGAACTCAAGTTCTTTCTATCATTAAGTCTGGCTACTAGTACTCGACTAACAGTGTAGTGAACAGTAGTATCATCAGCCAATACAGAGAGAGAGAGAGAGAGAGAGAGAGAGAGAGAGAGAGAGAGAGAGAGAGAGAGAGAGAGAGAGAGAGAGAGAGAGAGAGAGAGAGAGAGAGAGAGAGAGAGAGAGAGAGAGAGAGAGAGAGAGAGAGATTAATCCCGCACTAAGCCCTCAAAATGATACGAGGATTAGACCTCTAAGTCTCTATAGGAATGAACCTTCGAACCCAGTCAAAACGTACTTCGCTTTTGCCAATCTGGTAGGGAAATACAACTAGAAACGATAAGAGAAATACGCCCAAAAGTAGACAAGCATTAAGAAGATCGAATGAGGTAAAACGGAGGTAGACATACATAAACAGTTTCAACAGCTATTCCAGCACGACCTATGATGTTAGCACCTACAGCAACCACTCCCGCAACAGGACTTCCAGTGTCTCAATCAAACAATCAATCAATCTAAATACCCATGAAAAATAAGAAAAGCAGAAGACAAGAAAGATCAGCCAAAACTACAACCAGATGTGTGACAATGAATAGCGATTGCCAACTATATTTCCAATCGAATGGAATTTGGGGTTTAACCCATGTATTTGACAAGGAAACTATTCGGAACACTGAGGTTCTAAAAACAACATTTAAACCCATCGGGATAATACCATGATAGAGGTCTGAACAGAAGGTTTGAGAAACAATTTGAGGAGACCTCGTAACTTGTTAAGGACATTACTATTCTGGGACAGCAGTTCTATAACTGCCCAGTCCCAATCGCATCACTGATGATTAACGAGCTACTCTAATTGCTTGGAGGAAAGACACAACCAATCCAACCGTATTATCGTTGGAAATGTTTGGTACTGGGTGACTTCGTCCCTCCATTTGACTACAAAAACTGGACGAGGGGAAGCTTCATTTCTCCAGAAGATATTCAACCGTTCCTGTTTCCGTTACCGGAGGTGTAACCTCAGCCCTTTTTTTAAAGCTAATAACAAAGTGTCTCTTTTTAAGGAATTTCATTTTGGCTTGAAACCTCGACGAAGTAATAATTCTTAATACCAATCTTTATTTTGTTCTTTGATTCACATTCCTAATTTACAACTACCGGTACTATCTGACACGGCTCACAAATTTAATTAGTCACACAGATGTTACTTAGAACCTGTGATATTTGGGAAAACACTTTGTGACCAAATACTAAGTTTAGGAAAATTGCAACCTATATTTTATACGACTCTAATTGCAAATGTGACTCAAACTAAATTAATAATAGGAAGCGCTTTTTATTAGAAAACGGTAGAATGTGACCTAATACTTCCTTGGCCTTACTAAATGTACCGGTCAGCGTTATAGCAACCATCCGAGTCCTTTTCGCCCTTTACCAGAACAGACTTCAAAAACAAGTGAGGGCCGATTCCCACTGTCTTGAGTAAAATATCCTGATGTGCGTGTACATACGAAGCTGAGGTGGCGCTTTGTGTGTGGCTTAATCCTCATTGGGCGTCCTATATGCAATACACAGACTGTATTATAATGAGTATGGATCAAGAGAGAATCTTTGTGGATTGTAGAGTGACACGAAGTTCTTCTCTTTGCGCAGGAACAGAACTTATCCACTGGGAAACCAGCAGAGACGGGGGCTGCATAGATCTCTATACCAAACTAGTCCATTTGCTTAAACAATTGTGTGTTTGTGCTTGTGTGTGTGTGTGTGTGTCTTTGTGTTTCCCCCAAAACATCTCATTCCCTTTTCCAATGGGTAATTGTATTTAAGAATTTAGTGATGTGTCTATAGACACTCACTACCCTTGCTTGTGTGATAGTGTATTTTGGATATGAATGTATGTGTTTATCTTTGTCGTTATAAAAAGTTTTTCCTTCTGGAAAGTGTGTTTGTATAAAGTATAGCTTGTTTGTTTGTAATAGTGTGTTTGAAAGTAAAAGGTGAAGAGAGAATTTGATTTCGGTTCGTATGATATCTATTTTCCATATTATAGTCTTGTATGTGGTGTATATTGTAGTTTACGTATGGGATGTTTTCCATCACGTTCATACTTCAGCCATATACATTGACGAGTTTGTTAGTCTGGCTGCCCATGGTTGATAGACCAACTTACGAACATGATTAGGCTCCAGAAACTGTTGGCACTCCAGCTCGAGACAACGATATGTTTGTGGAGCTCGTCCTAGGAGGTGTGGACATTAACCAGACGTATTGGAGGAAAAAAGTAAAATCCTTTTTTGAGAGCCAACCAGATCTCTAGGAAATTGCTACTCGTCAATTCCACTCGTCAGCAAAAGCTGAGGGAGTGGAAGAAAACATGGAGGAAGGAGAAAGTAGAAAATACAACGGCCCTTTATAAGACCACTTATTTCCCTAAAAAGATATTTTCTTCTATTATTGCAATAAACGGTTTTTCTCTTTGTGTTGTATAAGTATTTTCTCTGTTTTCATTTCAAATCGCAAAACATTGTTTTGTCTCTTTAGTCTCTATGTATTGTTTGTTTTTGTTGACCCCATATAAACTTTTGACATTATAAATACTTTAGAACCAACAAACATTTAATTTAGAGTTTTCCATACGTCACTCGAGTACAGCATATTGAGTGTAATTCGAACACTTTTAACAAGTTCCCGCCCGACTGAGGACAGCCACTTGTAACATTGGTACCGTTTGATCCTATCAACAATTTTGAGCCTAGAAATACCTTTGACCCTCCAAGTGTCATTCCCATGTTAAACCGATGAATTTAACATAAGATTTCCCCTATAACCCACAAGGGACGTTTTTACTTTCTACAATTGACGTAAGGATTTATGTTTGCCACTTGCTTTTATTTTTCTTCTAGTTCTCCTTGATTTCCTTGTATTTGCAAATCATGCTTACTTTAATGGCCTGACTATTTCACCCTGACACGTCTACTTTGGCATCATATCCTTACAAGGAAAGGTGTATGAGGGTGTTCTACAAATACAATAAATATCAATATAGATACGAGCTATGAATATTATCTACCAAATTTCTTTAATGATCTAAAAAACCTGCTTGACGTAGATTCTAACTCAGGAGTTCCAGGACATTTTTCTGACTTAAACTGAGTTTTCTTTTACATGAACGTACTTAATTATTTCATTGGATGCGATTTTTCCTTTACATAATTAATGTATGTTCTCACAGAATAGAGCATAAGTGTTTTACAGGGCTCACTGTTCAGTCTTTTATACGTGTGTTCCTGCATGGGCCAATGTTTCTTTTGGCATGGATCTTTGACGAACTATGATGGTATAACAGGTCCTTAATGCAGTAAAGGTTCTTTGTTTAACATTTTGGATATATCATTATGACATTGCAAAAGCGACCATTTTCCTTGATCATTATTGATTTGATATATATTTATAATGGTGCACACCATAGACGTGTTCATTGTTAACAAACTTCTGTCATAATATTTGTGTCTTCTTACATTTGGCTGTTTTGTATCATTCTAGCCTTTGGTCTTTCTCAACATCTCGTAGGTTTCCATCTTATAATTATTAGGCAGGCATAAAAATGACAAAGATCCGATTCCCCTACTTCCGTTAAGACTAATGCATACTTAAACTGCTGTAAATTTCACTGTTCAGTTTAAATCGTTGATATATTTTATAGTTTCGAAATAGTTGTGTTAAGAGGCTTAAATACATTGGTTGTATTTATTAAAGCGAATGTTTAGATCAAGAGAATTGATATAAATGATCTGATATGTAAAAATTCTGCATTAATTTTATGTTCTTCTTCAACCGCGTATATTGTAGAGCATGTTTGCATGCGTGCAATTTTCTCTTTTTCTCGCAGTTTCATTCAATACATTAGTAATATACTGTCCAATTAAATTTTGCTTATTTAATCTATTTTGTACCTGCAATCGTTTTCCTTGTTTTTATTTAATATTGTAACCTCTTACAATGGGTCTAGTCTGAATCTCTTGCATACAGTCTATACATACCTTTCTCGTCATATCATCTTTCTGTCTTAATGCAGCAGCACCTTTTGTTATTTGCACTCTATTATAGGAACACTTCACATGAATAATATAATCGTTCACTTTACGCGGAACATTTGTACAAGCATAACTCATTCTTACATGATGTCCTTTACCCTGTTTCACTAAGACAGAAATCGGATTACTCATAATGTGACAGACAATGGAAGGAAGTTAATAATTAACTTCAATATGCTAATCACGAGCATCTGCTGGTTGTTTCTATTCTTGAACAACAGGAAACTGAGACCTTTTGCAGTAAACATTATTAATTTGCATCATCTAGTTATATCCCATCCCGGATACATAATACAGGAGTTATCTATGACCCAAATATGATAATAAAAACGATGACAACACTTATTTTGCATAAATACTTTACTTTTATCAGCATTTTTAAAAAAAACAAAATATTTGGGTTTAATGTTAAAATTGGTAAAGATAGCACAAAAGGAGGAGCTTATTAAATTCATTTAAGGTTTCTATAGTTATTTCTTCAGATTTAAGCAAAACGATGTACGGTTTTTCAAAGAAAGTAACATTAATTGTGTCCTTTGTTGAACGTACATGGGTCTTTTGTCACTCCAAAGTTTGTTTAGACAAACGCTAAGCAGATACTAGCGGCTCAAGGAAAGAAGCAACTTCATAGATTTTGAAGTATGTAAAATAATTTGGCAGTTTTAACGTTGAGGATGCTTTTACAAATTCGGCTTTTCGTCTTAGACAATCTTTAATAACTGAAATTAATGGTGAATAATATACTTAGAGGTAGTAATTGCTTTATAATAATATCGTGCCTAGATTATAGAAATAATATGTGTCTAATCCTGGTATAACCATATCTAACTTCTTAACACCATGGCGCCGATTATATTTACTTGTATTTTGTAATATGGCCAGTCACCCAAATTACTGAATAAAGTATTTTACTATTATTAGTATGGCACTATTTTAATGAACAGATATACTATGAAGAAAGAAAAGTTAATTTAACAGATGATGCAGACAGTGGAAATAAAATGTAGGTTTAATAAGGTAATTTTAAATTTCGGTCATGACAATCAACACGTTCATTCGTTCGTATATCAGTAAGTATGATTTAAACAAGTATATAGTGACTATATTTCCGTACATATCGTCAGCATTTAAGTGTATAATTATTCTTTGAAATACACTTCCCTAATATTGGGATTCAATGTCAATATGCAGATACTATATCAATATATGGGGATACTTTGTTATTATGAAGATACTATGCCATTATGGCCAAACTTTTTCAATATAAAGATACTAATAATTAGGATAGAAATTCTAGAAAAAAAGACAACATAGTGGTTACGTTTCTGACGGCTGTGGTGACAGCGTAAATGTTGTTGCCTATTTATTTATTTATTTA